>WEIU01007904.1:96686-113273 GCA_013389925.1 Aegithalos caudatus | reverse complement strand
TTTTTTGGTTGTTTTTTTTTTTTTTAGTTGTATGGGAATGTTTGGGTGCACCAGCTAGCAGCAGCATTACAATAACAGCCAGTGGAAATATGCACCTGCTTTTTTTTCCAATTTTATCATGTAACGGTCTACAAAATTGGAAGACTCAGTCCTCCTGACCTTGAGAATAATCTTTATTTATTTATTTATTTTATTGTATTTTTAAAGTTTACTATCTGGGGTATATGTAATTCAGATTAAAATAATTCAAGAATACACTTTCTTTGGTAGGATGGATGTCTTTTGCACAAAGCAGCAAGCATATTTTAAATATCAGGCTTCAGTTTTGCATGAATTTTTAATTTTGTCAAGCATAAAACATTGAGGGCTTGCTAAGAATATTGACGAATTCTGAACAGCTTTTTAAAAGTAACTAGTTACCCTAGACGCAGTATTGACACTCTTGCTGTAGCAGCCTTAAGTCAGAATTTTGATGTAAGTTTTGGAAGTCTAATCATTATATATAAGTATAAAGCCAAGGGAAATGCCAACCTTGGAACAAGGAAAAGAAAGCTGCAGTTCTGAGTGTAGGTCCCAGCATAGCCCTGCCCAAAATATAAATGAAGCAGATTCAGTGTCATCTGGTCATGTACACTGACAAAACCCCTTCTGGCTTACTATGTGTTTATGTGGGGCAATACCTGATGGGATCCCTCTGGAAGGAAGGATAGGATCTCTCTGTTGCCTGTCTGAAGAGCATCAGCAATTTGTTCCCAGCTAAAGTTTTATCTTCCTTCAGAAGACAAACCATGATATCCACAAAGTGCCTGGAACCCAATTTTATTGTTATCTGACATTGTGAAACTAGATCAGGAACATATCATGTTTTAGCTAATAATATCAAGGTTTTCCCTGTTCATTTCATCTCAGAGAAGTTCAGAAACTCCCACAGAAGTCTGTCTCTTTGAATCTGTATTTTTGTATAGATTCTATCTGAATTTTTATTTGCAACTGCAGGCAGCCTGCTTAATAGCTTCAATGGGAATGTTAGAAGCTCCCTGTTGAAGTGGTGGGCAGCAGACAGATAGACTGCCTCACAACCTTGGTGCAGGAGGACATTTGGGTTTAAAAAAACTTGGTAAATTTTCACTGTTAGAAAATATTGCTGGGCTTTTAGTACCAGTTTCTTAGACTATTTATGCTAATGAACTGGGTTTTGCAATTCTGCATTTGTCACATGTCAGAAGTGGAAGTCTTGGTCTGTATGAATATTTTAAGTACATGACCTCTGTTCATTTGAATTCACATTGCACTTTAATTTTTGTGATTTCACCATCCTACGCTAAAAAGTGCTGAGTTAGTGTTGTCCTCCTTTACCAGTGATATGAACGGCATTATCTGCATTTGTTGGTGTTAAGCCCCAGACTTGTTTGATGGGTTTCTTAAAGGGGTTTAGTTTTTATACCCTGAGGCAGAAGCACAGGAGAAACATGACATTCTCAGGAGGTTGCACAACAACTTTTGCTGTCAAATTTTAGAAAATAAGGGTACTTGGCAAATTTTAAAGCATATATTCAATCATAACAAAACAATTTTGCATGGCATTGATTTAGAAAACTCTAACCCATCCAGCTTTTGGTTACCCAGATTTTGAGAAGAGGAAATTAGGAGGACAGAGAGCAGGGTGAGAGTGACAGAGAAAGATTAATAATCACCTCTTTAATTCCAGAGCAGTTATAGCTACTGTAAAATCTAAATGCTGGACCTTGCCCACGTGTGCCTTTTTGCAACTGCTTTCATCTGCTTTGGTCTCCTGGGACCCTCCCCCCACGTGGGGCCTCTGGTGTGCCAGTGGCTGACAGTCATTCTGGGCTCCAGGGGATGCGATGTGGAACAGTGCGTGCTCCTCTTTTCACAGAATTTTCTCTGCCTCTTGTTCTTTAAAGTAACTTGAGTAAAGCAAATTTTGAACCTCTTTGCACAGTTTAGAACCTTTTGGTTAATGTAGCTGGAAACAAAATATAAATGCTGAATATCACGTTGCCTTCAGTTCTGTAGGTACTTTGCATAGCATGAGACTTTATTTTCTGGTAATTGTGTTATTATATTTATCTCTATCTTACATGTGTATATATATATATATATACACATATATATATATATATAACAATATATCTTATAGTTATATATAATCTATATATATCTTGTTTATGTACACATATATAGAAAATAGAAAATCCCTTTATATTTATGTTATTATGTGTCATTGGAGTGAATAAATTAGAAGCTGAAAGGCTAAAACACAGAATTCTTCCCCAACATTTAGTGCTTCTGGTCCAATATTACTTCCCTGGTCAAGGATGAATTTGCAGGTAAAAAAGTCTCATTGTTGTACAAAGTTATCTAGCAACTGTAATTGTCCTAAGCTGGTAATTATACCCATGAGAGTAGTTTCCAGGACAAGCCAGAGGACTCAAGTCAGGTTTAAACCAGTGTAAGAGCCCATCCATCTATTACAATGGCTAAACTAATTTATTATGAATTAAGTGGTGCCAGTTCTTTGTGTAGGAAATTCTAAAATGACATTGTGTTCAGCGTGCAAACAAAGATTATGGAAAGGTTTCTGTACTTGAAGTAGTTTTTGCTTCTCTTTCAGATGTTGATGACTATATCTGGAACATGAGTATGAGTCTAGATCCTATTATAGAATTAATAAAATAGCCTACCCAGACAGAGAGACATGATTCCTGTCTTGATATTCTCATAATTTAAGGTTCACATACTTTAACCTCTTAGTCAAATTAAGAATGCTATTGAAGCTAATGAACCTGTTTCCTTGAATTTGAATTTACCGGATCAGTACTTTTAGATAGCTAAAAAAAAAAAAAAAAAAAAAAAAAAAAAAAAAAAAAAAAAAAAAAAAAAAAAAGGATCAGTGCAGTGACAAGCTTCCCGTAAGAAATTTCAAGAAGATGTGCTTTCCCTTTTTCCGAAGTTTTTAGATAACAATTTCTTTAAATAGTGTACTTTTCACTAAAATCTACTAATAATCTACTGCAGGTTTTTATTTGGAAAAGAAAATTTTATATGAGAAAGACTAACTCTTTCTCAGTTTGCATTGGATTTTTTCTGTACTCTGATTCTTTTTTAAAATTTTTTTTGTGGACTGTTAACATAAAGTGTTGTTTCTATTTATTTAAAAATTTATTTTGCAGTGAGTTTTCCTACTAAAATAATGAAAAATAGCATTCCCTTGATCTTTGAATTCATATCATAATATGATGAGATTTAGTGGTGTGACATCCTGTTAGAGTGCCCCTGCTAAATTCAGTATTCAATCTGATTTTGGAGAATTCTTCAAAACTATGGAACTTCACTTAAGTATTAATTTGCACAGTATTCAAGATTCAAATTTTCAATTCCTAAAAATACTGTGCCTATGTATAGTATTTCCCATGTATAACATGTTGCTTTTTGTTTTTATTTTCCCATAACATAAAATGTCAAGATTTTCTGTACTGAAAAACAGTGCAATAAGATATTTGAACATAAATGAAAAATTACAAAAAACTTGTATATGATAATATGGTATACACAGGTTATCAATTATGAAAATTCCTAATAGTGTGTATATATATATATATATGATAAGCATAAAGAAAAAAAAAGAGGTAAAGATTGAAATGAAAGCAGTATAAATTTCTTGTGATGTCTGTGAAAGTGAAGTTTAAGAAAATTATGAGTATATTAGTAGAGAATGCTGAAATATATTTTAAATGGGATTATTAGCAGATTTTTAAAAAAAAAATTTGGATTAAAAAATTTCTTTTGCTTCCTAGATTGTACCTTTATGATGTAAAGCTGAATCCACTTGAATGGTTTTCAAAGGATTTTTCCAATTGAAAAAAAAATTATTAATGAGATTGGAAATGAGCTAGACATTTTCCCTCTCCTTACCCTCTCCCTTTCTTTTCCATATCCTTTGCATGCCCTGATTTGAACAGGAAAAGCTTCCACTGAGTACTTGAGTATGCTTTATTCAAAGTTATTTGTGTCCCAGTTTTGTTGACTCTAAATACTCTATGATATCAGCTAGAAAATCAGCTACGGTCGTGGTGTTCAGCAATCTGCAGCCTTGATAGCCATCTGTGTCCATAATACTTTCATTAATAGGATGTGCTATCATCAGACCAGAATTTCATTATGCTGCAGAGGCACAGCAGCTGAGTAAGGAGAGATAACCAGTAGCTTATGAGAGTTGCATTGAGAAGAGTCATAGACATTTTGAGAAAAATATGGCATAACTACCTCTGAAGGCCTTTCCTGTTTTATGTAAGAGTATCACTAGCGACTGAAACCACATTTTTGGGGTTTTTAAAAATATATTTTATAAGGATTCTTTATCTACCAAAGAGTTTAATCACTGATCTCAGTGCAGTGGTACTGATATCTGTTTCATGTATAGATTGCACAGTTTCCATTTTCTGGTAGACATGCAGTAGTAGAGTTGCAGATGTAATCACGAATAAAGATCTTTTATGAAAATGTCCTATTTCTGCTGGATTCATTAACATGAAAAGTAAATTACAGTTTCCATACTCTTAATAAAAAAAAAAAGTCTCTGACATTGCTCAGTAGCCCATTTACATTGGTTTTTGTAAAGACATTTTAGGAAGAATAATGATGTGTTCATAACTTAGTTTACCATTGTTATATTCTTTCATCACCAAAAGTATATCACATACTCTATAGAGAAATGAGACTGGGCTCATGTCAAAGACTGTGACTTCTTAGGTCTGTCAAAATTAATAAGGTCAGAAAAAAATTGATGTGTCTATAAAAAATGATTGACAAGATTCTTGTTATTGTTTCTCATGGCTGCCACGGTAGGGTGCAAGGACAATCACAGTCTTTTATTATGCTGCATGCTGTAGAAACTCAAAATAATAGTTAATTCCTGAAAAATTCCTGAAAAATTAAATATAAATATGATGGGGAAATGGCCAAACTTACTAGAGAATATACAAGACCAAATAATCTTGTTCCATTTTGTTAATTTCTGTAGGGTGTAGAGGAATTAAGTTGTGCAGAGAGCTGATAAAGCCAGATGAAAACAATTTATGATGGGAAGAGATTCTGAAGGGAAAAGCTGTGAAAGGGATACAGCCATAGAAAAGTCCCTGAGAAGTGTGGGTATGCAGACAAACATGCGTAACGGAAGGGAGAAGAACGGGCCAGAGGAAGTTAATACAGAGTAGGGGGAAGTCCTATCATCATTTCAACAACATTTTTGAGTTTCCAAAAATCTTTTGCTGTTTATATACATACTTTTCTTTTTTTTTTTAGGATATTATTCTAGACTGTGGTTTTACATGATGTTTGCTTTTTGGGTTTTGCTTTGTTTTTTGTTGGTTTTTGGTTGGTTGGTCTGTTGGTGGTTTCTTTTCTTTTTGTTTTGTTATTTTAGTAGTCTTGTTGGATGCTGGACTACTGGACTTATAAAAAGGAGCAGGAGTGTAGAAAGAAAGAAAGAAGATGAAGAGGGACATAGAGGATGAGGAGAGGGTGGAGTCAAGGACAAGAAGCTAAACACTGTGACCTGGTTAAGTAAAATTAGAGGTTGGCTAATGAGGTGAATCAAAAGGCAATATAGAGGAACTGAATAATTACAGTGGTAATAGCATTCCTTTCCAAGTGAGTAAAAGCTGTAATTAGCTCTGAATTTAGCTGAAATAAAAAGAACAGGTATAGATTCACCTGAAGATAGAAAGAGAAACCCATTTTGTTCTCATATTTGTGAGGGGTGGTAGAACCTGAACCAGGAAGGTGAAACAGGAGAATTTAGTGTCACTACATATATCTATGAATATATCCTTACTTGTGCTTTTCCCTGAGCTGGTTTTTAATTTTTTAGAATAAGAAAAATAGTGTTTGTTTTCACCAAAAGTGCATGTTTTAATCAGATGGATTAATTAAACTCCTAAAGGAAGACAATGGTGAATGAGTTGAGTTGAGTTGTTCACTTCCTCAAACTTCAGCAGTTTTCTCACAAACCCATTAACAGATATTCATCAGTTATTTTTCCTCTTACAAAAAGAATTTAGGAAAACCAGCCATCACCTAAAACACAAGATAAATATGCCTACCATCCAGAGTAACTTGACATCCAAATTGGTGTAGGACTTTTAATTGCATTTCTTTTCTTCTTGTGTTCAAGGATAAAGTATCTTCAAAATTTTGATGAGGAAACTTTTCTTCTGCAAGTAACTGTTGTGCAGAGGTTTCTTCAGGTACTTTTCTCTCCCATTTATCTTGAGTAGGCTGTTCAGACCAGGCCCTTCTCCTTTTGTTGTAAAGTTGTTAATCATATTTCTAAATATAATGTGAATTAAAATATGAATAAATCTGTTCCTTATTGATTGTGTAGTAGGAAAAGGACAGTATATATATTGTTTTCGTAGACATTCATCTTCTTGACCTGTTTTTATCCTTAGTGTATGCTTTATACATATGTGTACAATTTTTTGGTTTAAAACATATGGATAGGTCTTGAGCTTCATGAGACAAGGTAAGTGCATAGAGTGTTTAGAGTGAAGAAGACTGAAGTATGCTCAATGTCAGGACGGGTAAAATAGAAGATGTCATACCTCATATCTCATATGGAGAGATAGGTAATTTAATAGAAAACTATTTGCGGTTTTGCCATTATGAGAGAGGAGTGACATCTCACATCTGCTTCAGATTGTTTGCTTGCTGATAACTCCAGAATAGTTAATCAAATGCTAAAATCCATTATTTTTCATCCTTCTGCCCCGTCATAATACTGACTAATGATCTTGTTAGGAGTTTACAACTAAGTTTATAGAAATCTTATGGGTGAGGATTGAAGGGTGTCCAGGAATGATCATATTCCCATATTACATTGGCTCAGAAGGCATAGTTAGAAGATGGCAGCTCTCTGTAGTCCATTATCCTGTTGTGCTGGAGAGAAGGAAGCTAATGAGGGCAGCAAGAATTTAGCAGTACTCTCTTAATAGTGGTCCTTTCAAACAACTTAGTGATAAAGACACTGCATCCCCTGCTAGACCTTCAGCCACTTGGTTGTCTCTTCAAAGTCTTCAGAGTTTCTTGTGTCAGTAAATTTTATATTAAGTCCTTTGTTCTTTTATTTTTGTTCTTTTTTTTATTAGTGTAAGCAATGACTCACTTTTCCTGTGGTGGTCATAATTATGTATGTATACATGTATATGCATGTCCTTATGAGGTGCTCCAGTAATAAAACCTTCCTTTCTCTCTTCACTTTTTCTGAACACTTTCCTTTTAACTGCATCTTTTCAGTTTTAAAAGTGCCAGGGTAGATACTGGGGCTTATGTAGGTTTGCAATGGTGGGCTTTTATTTTTCCTATTTTGTTCTCTGTTCTTTTCTTAGTATTTGTATCATTCTGCTTCCAATTCTGACAGTTACTGAGCCCTGGATTGATGTTTACTTTGCAACATTTGTGGTTTGATTTCCAGATCTCTCTCTGAGATGATAATAGCTAAATTAGAGTTCATTCCTCTATATCCATAGTTAGAGCTATTTTTTCCATGTACATTATTTTGTTTTTATTGACATTGGATTTCAGCTGCCAGTTTATCAGCAGATTTCACAGCAGTATAAGATCCCTTTGCAGTTTTCACAATTTTCTTTCTACCCCTCAGAATAATGTATTGACATCAGCATATACACCTCAGAGTTCCAGCTCAGTAAAAGCTGCAGCATCAATTTCCTGGCTTTGGACATTCTCATTCCTGTTCATCTGTTTTTTTTGTGTTGTTTATTATCAAACTTTACACTAAAAAAGTTTTACAGTTTTGCAGTTTTCTCTGAGTCAGACTATTAAAGTTCAGATTGCCCTTGGCTTTTTGTAATTTACTGTTTCTGATTTCCATGCCCCTTTGTAGGGATGCAAAAAGCTAAGAGAACATGCCTATGATAACTTAGTTCATGTAACATGAAGAAATATTATCACTCACTGTTGTTTGGAAAAGGACATTTCTGTTGGCTTGGGAATTGTTGTCTGTACATTGAGTCTTTCTTCTAGCCTGATGCCAGTAGTCAATTGTTTTTGGAAAGTTTATTTTTATTGTAGAATAATTAGTTGACTTTGATGACCAGCACTTAACCTGATTGCTTTCCACATTACGATTTTTAAATATTTTTGCCTTGTCATTTGTTTTTTTTCCTGTAATGTAAGCTTTAATTTATTGCAAGCTGAAAACGTGATTATATTATGATGATCAAGTGGCTGGAAATGTAATTGAGGCTTCCTTTTACATCTAGTATTAGTTCATACAAATTCACACAAAAAAGTGTACTGCCTGTTTACAAGAATCTTTTACCCTTAATAAAAATAGTATACCTGGAAATTTGTTAGTTACAACATAAGCCTTAGTTTAAACTCTTAGGAGTTAAGATTTTTTTTCTCTCTAGTCAAAATACACTTCAACAGTAAGATGTTTTACCATCAGCAAAGTTATAAATAAACTCACAATCTATTAAATGCCTTTTAAAAGGCAAAAATTGACTGTAAATCTGAGCTTCTAACCAAAATGACTGATGACCTCATATCTCTAATACAGCATGTTGTCTTGTTTGATACAAGCTGAAGGAAATAGTTATTTTGTTAGCTGCTTTACTCTGGGTTTTGTGCGTAACATGTTAAAACAACTCTCTGGCAATCCTCTGTACAGAAAATAAGCAAAGTCTTTGGATAAGTCAAACATTAAAATAAATTCTGGAATAAGAGACAGAAAAAAGTTTCAGTTTGGGAATTCATAATCTTAAAAAAATGTCCTTAGCACTGTAAAGCTTATTTTGGTTTATTGTTTATTATGTTTTGCATTTTATTTATGTAGGCTATATATTTCTGGCATCTGTAGGAGAATATTCTTTTAACTATATTAGAGTAAAATGCAAGTTTTATCAATGTACAGGTGTTTCATTCTTCATTCTTATTGGATTTTTGCACTCCTTTTCCAGATGTTTAGGTGTTAAGTGCTTTTATGTTCATTACTGAATTAGTGCTAGAACAAGTTGGTTTAGTTTTGTTTGAAGCTTTTTAAGAGCATATAAAACCTATTACCTTTGATGTATCTTCATTCACTGCTGCTGATTAGCAAAGATTAATAGTATTTTAAATTGTAATTTAATTAGATCTATCAAATAATTCAAACAGGAAATTAGTTCATTATATATGCAGTTAATGGAATTGAATGTCAAACTCATTATGTGGTATTAAAATTTTGCCACATTTAGGGTAGCTTTAAGAAGAAATACTTGAAATAGTTGGGATTTGCAGCACATATAGTGTCTCTGCCTTTAGGCATAGCCTAAGGGTCTGAATATTTTTAGTAAGTGGAACTCTACTAGAATCCATTTTCATAAATAAAAACAGAATTTAAGTTATTCTTCCCAGGGATTAGCTATCTGTGACTATTCAGGAATGTATTTATATTAGTGTTAATTTCCTTAGCATGCTAATTTGATTTTATTTCACATTTGTATGCTCAAGTACAAACTCCTCCAGGACCATCCCTATGTCAATCAGCACATGCAAATACTTTCTTTTGTTTCCATTTAAGCTATGCTTGAAAGAAACTCACAGAAGTAGATCTGTAAAGTATTTCCAAGGGATTTCATTTCTCAAAGTTCGCATTACATTTGCTATCCATATTAACAAAGTAACATAATCGCATATCCCTATAAGCTTATCTTAACTTTACATATGAAGTAAAAAAATATGAGTCTCTTAGGGCATTGTTAGAATAGCTCATATTTCATAGCTGCTAAGAAATATTAGTCCTATGAATTCTCTTCTAACTATTGTGTCCTGGTAGAAATCCCTTCACAATCCCATTTTTTCAGCAGTGAGGTTGATTTGTACAGGATACAGTTAAGTTTCTGGATTCCAAGCATTTCTTTCACTAGTGGATATACTTTTTTTTTTTTTTTTAAGTGACTACTGGTATTTCTAGGTCTACTTTAGAGGAATATGAATAGATGATGATTGTTTGCTGAGGAAGGTACAAGAAAGCCAGTAAAGGTGGAGGAAGTAACTTTTACAAAGGGTAGTAGTTAAATTATGGTGTTCAAAAAAGCATGTAGTATGCCATTTATACACCAGGCTTGTTCTTTTTAGAGTTTTTCCATTAGTATTCCTCAGATGCATATGAGCTCAGTGAGTAAGCAAATAAGAAATGGACAGATGTATAAGAACTAAAAACATGATATGGTGAACACTATTTTGTTTCTGTGAACTGCCAGGTGTATGGATTTAGAATCACGATTGAAAGGACTGGTAGTGAAGTTATTTTTCAAGATTTCCTTCAGTATTTCATAATGTAATAGTTTTTAGTACTTCTTGTTTTGCAAGTAGAATTTCCATACATTTTCCAAAGACCATCTTTTCTACATACAAGTCGCCTGTGCAGTTAGTCTTCTTCAGGAGTTGGTGACATGCCTGTTTCTCTGACTTCTGTTCCAACCTTGTATCCTAGTAATGACCCATGTTCTGCACAATCTCCTCTGAGTGTTCGGATAATCCAGTCATTCACAGTGTGAACTCCTATATAGGTGCTGTTGAAGGCCAGTCAGAACTATCTTGTAGTTTTCTACATTATGACAAAAAAACCTGCAGTTTCTTCTGTGCTGCAATGAATTATGTTTTCATGACAGTCTTGCCTGCTGTTTGGTAAAATCTCACCTGAAGATTGACAACACTTCAGGCAGTGGTACAGCAGTCTCCTCACAATTAATTCTTAATTTCTCACATAATATATGTTGTGGAAAATGCTCTCAAACAAAATTATTACTTTTAAATTTTGTAGTGAAGCAGGGGGAAGGTTTATTTAAAATATATTTTTAGTTCAGGGAGGAAAAACAAAGTCCTATCTTCAAATTAGCTTCAAAAAATCACAAATAGATTTTAAAGATTTCACTTATTAATTTCCTTCAAAGTTCCTGTAACTTTTTCAGAATCAGAAGACTGGATAACAAATGTTTTCATCAGTAGAAGTTCTGCCAGAAGTCTTGTTACAGGAAATCTTTGTCTGAAGAAGCTCATGATAATTTTTCATAAAATGAAAACATTGTTTTCTGTAATGCTTCAATCAGTTCTGTCACTTGAAGAAGACTTACAGCTGGAATGCTGGCTTGGAAATATTAGTCTGTTTCTATAAGATAATAATCTTTGATCTTTGAAAATAATGAATGATGAAATTACTGTGTAGTGTCTCCATTAGTATATGTTAAGCTTTCCTTATAGACTGTAACCTTATTACCAAAAATTTCAAAGCCAGAAGAGGTCCTACACTCCAGCAAAAGTTCCTTTTTAGGCATGTATGTAATTAACTGATTCCTATGTGCAAATCCCATTTCCTGTGCAGTAGGATACACAAACCTTTTCTTAAATCTGTGGAATCTAAAATTCATAGATAGGAATAATGGGGACTTGTTTTCTGGTCATTTAAAAATTACTTTTTAAAGTAATTCCAGAAATTTTTTGGGCTATGTTTAAAATATCAGACTGCTGACTGTTGACCATATTCTACGAGACAACTTATTTCCGTGTTATATAAAACTGGGCTAAAAATGCTATCACAATTTCAAAATAATGAAAAAGATAAAGGATTTAAAGCTTTGAGGCTTCTGTAAATTTTGCCAAGTTTGTAAGACTTTCCTGATTGAGCAGGCATCTGTAATTTTTTTTCTATATGAAGATGAGTGGTGTATTCTTTGAAGAATGGTAAGATCTGTACATGGCTGTCAGCTGCAGGAAAGTTAGTATTTTCCCTTGAATCCCAACACAGGGTAACTGTCTCATATTGTGTTTTGCCAATAACATGGATTACTACAATATCACTACCATGTTTGATTCTTTGTGACATTGTAACAATCTCTCAATGAATTATGAGAATGAATCAGTCAAAACGAACCAAAGATTTTAGTGCATAAAATAGAACTAATTTAATTTTAAAAGCTACAGTCACTTTAATGTTTTTCATATTTTATATTTCTTTTGCAGATTTAACATTTGCGATTGCTTCTGTAACAAATTAATTATGGTGTGCTCCATAGTGCATACTGAAGTGTGACAAAGAAGAACTAAGCTTAATACCCTAATAGAGCACAATCATATATGACATTTGTTTCTGTGGGTACAGTACCTATATTTGCCAACTTTTTGCTCAAGTCCTTTACATACAAATATATCTGTACACATGCAGCACTAACAGCCTTTATTCATGCTGCTACATTATGCTTTAGAATTCAAGATTTTAGGATTTTACAGTTTATAGGACATGAGAATACAGAATATAATTCCTTTTGATTAGTTACTTCCAGCAGTTCAGATGACAGTGGCTGAGATAAATGTGGGTGTCTTGTAGCTGACCTCATTCTGCTGGGGTTACCAGTACTGGTATTATGATGATGGAACAAAATATTTGACAACAGCAGATACCTCACTTCCGGAGCAGGAGGCAGAATGAACAGCAACTCAAAACATTTAGCAGGAGTCATATATTCCATTTTAATTCCCCCAAGGAGTTATTTAAACAGGAGTGAAGGAATATAAACTATGTCAAGAAAATCTCAGTGCCAGTGTAAAAGAACAAGAACACCTACTTGCAGTTAGTAATGTAATGAGCACTGGTGCTCTACACAGCCATAGCACATGCTCTGCCTGCACAATTTGGTTTGTTACCCAAAAAATAGTAGGTGTGTTTCATGTCCTGCTATACTGTTTCAGCTCCTTAATGTCTAAGTGGAGTATCAACATTTAGTGTATGTTAGAAAACAGGTGGCAGAAGGGGCAAGGATTTTTTGTTGTCACAGCTAGATCGTGCGTGATTAAAAATATCTCAGATTTTAATACTACATTTTGTTACGTGGCATAGGCAGAATTGTGTTAGTCAACTGAGTCATTGGGTAGATTGAAATGTCACTTAAACTTCATTGATTTTCAGAAATGTTACTTGAGTTAAGAAGAAATCAAAGGAGTTTGGGGGAAGGGGCAAGTGAAGTTGCAGTAAACTCAGCGAAGACCCCTTGTACAACATGTCCCTCCTGCTATTGTCCAGACTAGCACACAGCTCACCTCTTACCCTGCTTGAACACAGGAGAGCTCACCCTGCTGCTTCTGCTGCTGCAGACCATAACACCAAGGGCAGCAAGGCAGCTGAAGCCATTCAACCGAACACATCTCTTCTAAATATTTGCCAGAGGTGCCCCATAAACAGAATAGAATTGGGAAGAATAAGAAGAATGACAAAATCCTATTTAAACAACTTATTTCTGAAGTCTACAGCAATGTTATTATTTTTACACACCACTGATGGCATTAGCTAAAAGAGATGAATGTAAGAATTGCTGTGCTTCTAAATGAGAGTAAGATTGCTATAGATTGCAAGAGAAAACAGCAATTTCATTGGGCTTGTACAATGCTATCTTTACTCATTTTAATATTGAATCTATTTAGTGTAATGCTTATACCTAACATCTGCATTTTGTGATTTAAAACTAAAATATCGGAACAATTTTCTAACTTAATATGTTACTGATAATATAATGGCTATTCAGAGGCATCGTCAGATACAAAACTTGGTTAAAGTAGGAATTCCTGTTATAAGAATAAAAAAAATTCCTTCCATGTCCAATACACTGTAAGTGTAAAGTGATTTTAATTCATTGTGCTTATTAGAAAACAAATGAGCTTTTATATATATATATGTCAAGCTACAAGGAAATATTCATTATGCATATTTTTTTCACATGTTGTCCAGTGAAGCAACTATATATATCATAACATCACTGGTTTCTTAACCAAATTGTTACAGACAGGTTGCAGAGGGACAGGTTTTATTACTTTAATTTACCTTGAATTTCATACTTCCAAAAAGGAATGAAATAGCCCCTTTGCATAATTGTATTAAGATGTTCTCCATGGAATTACATTTCATGATGTGAACAAGAATTCAGTATTGGATTAAATAATTGTAATATCCTCATTGCTTGGTGGTAAACTCAGACTGAGGTGAAAGTATGCATTTAAGTACTGTTAGCTTCAGCAAATCAGGGTGAATCAGGCTAAACCTTAATCAGCTCTTTTTCCAAATGACTTTCTGTATGTGGAAACAGTATTTCCTGAACAGCCTAATAATTTAAGATCAGCTTAAGTCATTTCATGTAAGCTGGGGAAAAAAAATGGACATGACAAGGCAAAAAATTCACATAGTAAATCCCCCTGCTAATGAAAGTCTCAGAAATCACTTCCTATTAAAAGCTTTTCTGTGGTATCTGCAATGTGAAAATAGCTTGTATGGAAACTTCCTGTGTTCGATTGTCTAAATTTCTCTGCCAGGGAAGAAGGGCTGTATCACACCAAGAATCAATACAGAGCTCTAAGATTGAAGGACCTGAGGCCCCAGATGTTCTCTCTTCATTCCTGCTGGTACAAAAGAAAACTTAGGTGGGAGCAAATGAATCTTGCTGGATAATACCTAGTTCAACATCTTGTGCCAACAACAGGGATTTGGTTTTTATCGCCATGAGATTCATTCTGAGCACTGAGGACTCCAGGATAGAGAGACAAGATCCACCTGAGAAAGTGGGGCAAGAACATCCTTGTCAACAGTAAATATCCTTGTCAACATCCTTGTCAACAGTCTGGCCAACATGGTAACAAGATTCTTTTAAACCAGGAATTTGGGGGACAAGTGAGGAAGGAGTAATCAAAAGTAGAAAGCAAATGCTTCAGAGTTATGTGAAGAGGGACCTCAGAAATGACAAAAAATAGCAAATGGATGTCTGCTTCACATACAGGAAGACATGGAATCTGGTAAATAGGCAGGAGGAATCAGAGCACCATGTGTGCTCATGAAGTGCAAATATCTGTGGGCATTCTTGTTAACACCTTTATTAATTATCTGGAGGAGTCAATGGTCAAATCAGCAGATGCCACCAAATTGAGAGCATCAGTGGTAGAATTGTAGAATCATTTAGTTTGGAAAAAAATCTAAGGTCATTGAGTCCAACCATTAATTTAACACTGCCAAATTCACCACTAAGCCACTTCCTTAACTGCCACATCTACATCTCTTTTAAATATCTCCAGGGATAGTGACTCCACCACGTCCATGGACAGCCTCTTTCAATTCTTGGTAACCCTTTTGCCTTTTGGTGAAGAAATTTTACCTATTCAATCTAAACATTCCCTGGCACAAGTTGAGGATATTTCCTTCTGTCCTGTTGCTTTTTGCATGAATGAAAAGACTCATCCACACCAGTTTGAACACCATTAAAAACTAAAGTTGCATTAAAAATTTCAAGTGACATTTCGAATAAGAAATTTTCTGTCCTATATCATCTTATCTTATTAAGAATGGGAAAGTAAAAGTCTGCTATTTAGATTTTAATTTATTTAGAGAATTTTAATATATTTTCTTTCTTTTTCTGTTAAAACACATTAAAGTTTTATAATTCACAAGTATGAAAAAGATTTTAAAACTCTGATTATTACATTGCTAGGTGACAAATCATTTGCTTTTAAATCTGAACTCTGGAGTTTAGAAAATGAAAGGAATAATATGAATATTTTTATTTGAAAGCATATAAGCAACATATTTTTCAGATTTTTTGATTGTTATATTTTATTTTCCCATTAAGTAGGCTATAGATCTGAGGAAAAATCCTATCTGCATATATAAATAGAGCATTAAAGTTCACAGACATTGAATCACATAAGAATATATCTTATGTAGTAGTAAGTTATTTGAAAGTTATTTTTAAAAAGTAACAAGTAAAATAAACAAGATATTTAGAAATAGAAATGTTACTTCTCATCTTTTTCATCTACAAGCAATTCCATATTTGAATTTTTGATGGTTTAACTCAGTGAAATTCACCACAACTTCGGTGGATTACAGCTATAGACATCTTTGAAATTATTTGTTAGCAATGAGATTATACCAGTCACCCCACAGCTCTGATGGGAGCACCTTGGAGATGAAAACATTGGTGGTGCTGACATTATACCAACACTCTCCTCTACAAAAAATGCCATACTGACTGTAGTCATGTGTAAAAGGTTACAGAGGCCTGACACACAGAAAAAAAAGTGCTGTTTGTTAAAACAAATTGCCATAGAATTAAAAAAAAAAAAAAAGGTAATTACTTAGAATCAGGTTATTACCCAAGAAATGTCCTTGCCTTATCCTGCAAAAGATTCTAGGAAGACAAGTAATGTTTAATACAAAACCATTATAACCATTCAATTATAGGAATTAGGTAGGATAACAGGTCCAAAAATAGTGGATTACAAAAGTTGGTCTGCTTCTGTCACTTTTTTCTTACAGTTTACCTCCTGAGTTTTAACAAAATGTTCCTCAGAAAACTCTCATTCTTTCAAGTTCCTGAACATCTTCATCAGAGCAATACCATAGGGCATGTCTGGTCACTAATACCCACAGAGCGCATTTCTTACAATGAGAAGCTAATTTAAATTCAGGGGTAAAATCATATTCTCTTCTCTTCTTAACCTCACATTTTGAGTCCCATTTCAGAACAT
>WEIU01007904.1:45210-75614 GCA_013389925.1 Aegithalos caudatus | reverse complement strand
TTCTATTTTAAATAAGAAACACATCTGAAATAAATACTATAAAAATGAAAACAAACAAACAAACAAACAAAAACACATCAAGATTGATGCAGCACATCTAGAAATGTGCCATTTAATTTTCTTATCTCCTTTAATTGTTGGTACAGTTTAATATAAATTTCCATGAAAAGGCTGTAATATGTGGGTATTCAAAGTGCAACTCTCGGAGTCATTTGAAGCAGAGTTAACAATTAATTTTAGGAGTCCACCCTCAGAGAGCTCCATCTGGGGACCCAAGTGCAAATGCTTTGCCCACTGAGTAGGCACTGGGTAGGCACATGCTCTGAAGAAAGTTGTTTCAGTGGATTGAATCCTGTGATTTCTTTCATAGTAGGCAGGGTAACTGTCTATGGGCATTTATTTACTCAAGTATCATATAAAGCACATTCAATGAATACAAAAATAGTTCTTAACTTAATTGTGTTATTGGACATTCCAGTGCAATTTCCATGTAATCACATAGGCAAAACCAGAAATAAGAGTGCAGATGTAGGAAGTAAGTAATAATGACATAATTATTTTAGTATGCTGATAGCAATAATTTCCCTGGATATTCTCATGACAAGGTTGTACTGTTGATAAGCTACTCTTGACATGAAAGCTTGTATTCATCTCAAAGCATTTGGATTCATTAGGAATATATGATCAACATGAAATTACTCATGTTTTGAGTGACATATTTGAAAACAGTGTCAAAATCTAGGAAGAGGCATGGCTATAAATCTACTCAAATTGTACTCTAGTCTACTACACTTTCTGCCTACATTAGTAAACCATGATTAGTAAATGAAAACCACCATAAAGCAAAAAAATCAACAAACAAAAAAGCCTCTCAAAAAAACCCCAAAAGAACACTAATAAATAAATAAAACCTAGAGAAATGCAAATTAATATCTTATCTGTCTGAAAAAAAGAAGATTTATGTATAAATATGGTACAGTAAGTGACACCTGTACTATGAAACTTTTGCCCCTTCCCCCCCCAAAAATATCCTGCCCCTCTGTAAAGTTCCAGCTGAACAAAAAGTGTCTCAACAAATATGTATTGATTCTTTTGCATCTATCTGCCTGTATTTTGGTTTATCTACCTATTTACGCACACACACATGAACATAAATAAGCATGGGACAGGAGAAAGAAATGATAACAGGATTTTATTTTCTTACTCGGAGCACATATCTATCACATATCACTATTACAATTCCTTTAAACTTCCAGTTTGATTTTTAGTTTTATTGTATCAACACAGGTTCTCAGCTGTAAAGGCCCCTGTAATTAAATAGGAGCAGAGGACTTCCAAAGATAAGCTCTTTTATGGCAACTCTAGTCCAGTGGACTTTCCAGCTCAGGTGATTTCTCCTCTGTTTGCTGCCATTCCCATTTGCAAGTCCAGCTTGTGCCAAGGCTGGCATGTATTGCAGAGGTGTTTGGGCAGGCACAGAGAGGTGAACATGCACACACACATCACTGCAAGGCACAACCAGCCACATGGACAACAGAGCAAACCATGTCCAAGTGACAGCCTTTTGAACACTCACAGTGCTCTCTTGTCCAGCTGATGGGCATAAGAGCTTGCTGGTGCTCACACAGTGACACAAACAACACCATGCACACAGTGGGATCTGGAACTGGCACCACACATATGGTCTGTTCAAGAGCCAGGCCTAGGTCCTTTTTGATCCAGTTGCTGGCCTTGGTGTTCCTGTCCTACATCCATACCCTTAGTACCTCTAAAACCATGACCTAGGTAACCTTGATCTTTTATGGCATTGCTTGATATTGCTTTGTGAGGCTCTTCTCTCCACAAAAGGTCTCCAGTTCTGCCATGCAGTTTGGTTGTTCTCACGGGACTCCTCTCATCACCACCACTCTGTCCTTTTTGTCACCTTCTCATGCTGTTCTTTACCATCTCCAACAATTCCCTGTGCTGTGTTCAGTAATTTCTTGTGGCCAACTGAGTCAGCTACATCTCAGGCCAGGACATGTGTCTGTGTCTCATAACACTGACTCTGTGTGTTTGTGTATAGATCATGTATGCTGTCTGTATGTTTGCTTGACTTGGATGCTGCCTTGGGGACTGCCTCTTTTATTCTACACCAGGGCATTGCAGAGTGGTGTATTACAGGTTATTCCACTGTTATTTTCATCATCAGTATTAGGATCCTGTTTTTTTACTGATTCATTTCATTCTTTGATGCCAGAGAACTCCTTTATTTTCCTTTTCCCTTTTTAAGCAGTTTCTCTGCTTTGCTTACTCTCAACTCCAATCATCTTGTAGCTTGGTCCCAGCCAACTGACAACTGTCAGCAATTATGAAATCAGTGAGAATATGCTTGCCAAAGCTGAAATTTATTGAGGATGCTCTACACTCTTCCTGCAATATATGCTAACCACCACTATCCCAAATTCCTCCTACACAGAAAATATTCAAAGGATTAGGACCACTTGTACAGTTTCTACATGACTGCTTTCCTGTTCATGGCTTTCTTTCCTGTAAAGGGACGTAGTTAGGAAAAAGGACCTATTGCTGGTGGTGGTTTTAGTCCATCTGACACTTTGGCAAGGAGACATAAATTTTAACACCTTGAGTCCTTTCTAACCTATTTTGAAGTCCAGCTCAGGAAACAAATACTCTTAGCAAGGAGATGGAAATACTAAAAGGACTTAAATTCACCTTTTTGTGAGCGCACAAATTTCAGTTTCTGGGCCCAATGCCTTAATTCCAAGCATGTTTTGCTAAATTATGTTTCTTTGTGTTGATGAAAGGCTTTATAAACTAACATGCATTTTAGCACTTTCAGGTACACTGAGCTAGTGCCACTTGAATTTGGAGCTAGGGGATATTTCAAACAAACCTTGTGCTTTGGTTATTCTGTCATTAAAAACACTTTGTAAGGCTCCTTGCTTCTCTTTACTTTCCCAAGACTGAAATAAGGTGGATTTAAGCAACTATTAAGTTGTTTATAAAGTTATTTACATTGGTTAAGAATAGTATTACATCTGTGTACAGAATTCACAATAAATATTTGTTACATTAGAGTCTACACAAAGACACTGTGGTACTTAAAGTCAGAAGAGCTTTGATTCCTTCAAAGCTCACTTTGGAAGGTATAGCCTGAGGGATAACAGTAAAGCTGTAAATAAATTCTATGCAATAAAATATATATGCATTTCTGACTGCATTTTACATGTTTTCAGTTAATCCAAATAGCAGTTTAAATTTTTTAAGTAATTTCTTACAGGAAATAATCCAATATGAGATTTCAGGGATTTAGAGAAGAGTTTAGAATGCTTTTTGATCTTTTAAGGTATTCCATGAAAAGTAGACAGGGCATGCGTTATCACAAAAACACTTTCATGGAAAATGAGAAACTCACAGATATCTTGACACTGTCAAAACATGTTTCATTTATTTATTTATTTATTCAAGACCTCTAAAAAGTTAAAATATTACCTAAGATGGAATTTGCCTGAAGACACTACTTCTAAGACCTATCATGTTAACCCTAACATTGTGTCATACCTTTTGTAAATCTTACTGTGAAGAAACAAATAACCATCCACCCTGAGGAAGCTGAAAATCAGTGAGAGGAAATTTGTGTTTACCTCCAGTGTTACCTCCATGTTTCCTAGCTGGAAAAGTAAAACATCATAATAATTTCTGCCATCCACAAGTTTAGATCATTTTAAAATAATGACAAGATTAAATAACTACTGAAAGCTACATAAACATCCAGCTTGCTATGTATACTTGTCAAGGTAAAGTAGAATGGTTGAAATAAAAATGATTTGTTCAGGTTTTTTTTTATGAATATGTATATGCTCTAGTAGTGCCCTTACTGATTCAGAATGGGTCATGGGAGATGGTCATAATTTGAGATCCCACAAGAGGGATAATACATATTTTATGTATGCGTGTATGTATGGTAAATGACCAGAGAAGTAGATGGAAATTGGAAGGCAAGAGTCCAATGTAAATTATTTTAATCAGCTTTATTTTCTGCCTATAATTCACATTTGTTTTTTCAAGCCACTATTGCATTCCTAGTCAGATCTCCATCTTTATTATACCTTCATTAACCTTTTAAATCTCCTGTCTGTGTACAGGAGCCTTTCTTTCGTTTAATTATCTATTTAAAATTCACAAATGGTTGCTGCTGCCATTTTGGCTTTTTGACATTTTTCACCTGCAGACTGTAAGAAACAGATTTAAGAGTCTTGTCCTGCTGGTTTATGTTGAATCCTGATTTTAGCTGAAATACTGGGGCTCGTATTCAGTCATTCATTGTCATTCAGGAACTGTTTCAGTTGGGCTTTTGTGCTTTGTGGGGTCAGCAGACCTCAGCTGAATTACAGTCTTGAATTTTGTTTTGCAACCATGTATTATTTTCCTTGTGCTGTCCCTGTTTTTTCTTTTTCAGCACAATCATAAAATATCCTAGTTTGGACATTTTTTTGCAGGGATTCCATTTCTTTTGCTTATAGATAGGATCTTGGTTTGCAAGTGAGTCAGTTCTCTTATCATCAGTAAATTTATACTTTTTAAGGCACACTTGTCACTCTGCTTTCTAGCACACTGCTACCTCCCAAAATATGAGATAGAAGTATTTATTATAGCAAGTGTTTATTGCACTATCTGATGTACTTTATTCCTTTTTACTTTGTAGTCATCAACAGTGTTTTCAGTTGCATTTCCTAGAACATCAGGTGTAAAGATATACAGGGTTGGAATAAAATGTTTGTGTTACTTTTTAGTCATTCAAGCAGTCCTTTCTTTTTTTCCTAATGATATTATTAACATTTAATAACAGTTGCTATGGGAACTGTAGAACCAAATAGAGGCTGAGGCTCTGTGGCATTACATGTTAAAGGTAACATCTGGTCCTTGCCCCCTTGAAGGTAACAGAAGTGGTGAAGGGAAT
The DNA here is from genome assembly GCA_013389925.1 of Aegithalos caudatus. Taxonomy (NCBI): domain Eukaryota; kingdom Metazoa; phylum Chordata; class Aves; order Passeriformes; family Aegithalidae; genus Aegithalos; species Aegithalos caudatus. The sequence goes on along the minus strand of WEIU01007904.1, from coordinate 70,654 downwards.
TTTAAATACTTGTTCTCACACTAGCTTGAACCTCAGTGTGATTCACTGCTAGAGAAGAAGTGGTGTTACCAAGCTTCTGTTATCACATATAAGGATTAGAAAGATGGGAGGCAGACTGAGTTTCTGTCATGGCTCCTGTCTAAAGTAAGATGATAAAAAGAACACATGGTACCTTTCCTGCCTGTCTGGTTTATTCATTAATGCTACCACTCTTTGCCTCATAACCTGCCTTCTTCAAACATGCTTTCTGTTATAAGAAACTCAGCCTGTCTGAAAGAGTCCTTGTCAAAATCTGCCCTTCATCATCTTTGTCGACTTTCTGCGTATTCCCAGCATGCTGCTTTTCTCATAGTCAGTCCTTATTATAACACATAGGCACATTGCTTGCCAGAATTCCCATGAGATAAAACCTTAGCCTTCTTTTACAGGTATCAAAAATCTCTTTACTATTCTTCTTTAATTCTGATAGCGCATCTCTCTGGGTGCAGTTCCTTGAAACTCATGCTTTAATAGTTTTGAATGTCTGCTAAAGAACTCCAAAGTCTGATTCATCCAATATCCGTCAAAAACTCTAGTAGAGGAGCAGTATCTTTTTTACTGTCAGAGTGGCAGAGATTTCTCAGAGGTGCATTTGTTTCTTTGTCCCTTGTACTTTCTTTTTGTGTGTGTGTGTAATAATAATACTGGAATATGTATAAATGTGAACTATGCTAGCTAAAGTAATTCTTTGTTGTCACGCTATGGTCTTTGAATCACAGTTTCTGCAGGATGTGGTGTCAGTTGACAACCTCATCATTATGAGCAAGCTTTTATGTTATACTTAAAAGCTTTCAGTCCTGTTGTCATACCAATTATTTTTTACTTAGACAAAAGGGTCTCATTTTATAGGAAAATATCTGACAGATTAATAATATTTCACATGTCTACAGTCCCATTCTAAGAATTGCTCAGTACTTTACACACATTAATGAATTAAACTTTCCACTAACCTTATGAGGAACTGTTATTATTGTACAGACATGGAAAAAGTGGCATAGAAAACATAAAAATAAGTTCAGACAGCTTATTTGGAACAAGAAAGGGAACAAATCCCACTGTCTTAGTCTTCCATTCTGACCACTAGGTCATAACTTTTGTTCAAAGGGAGGAAGCTTAACCCTTTTCTTTGTCATCTTGACTTAGGTAAACAATGGTTTCTCATAATCTTCTCATTTCAGTATTAAGGGAAGGTTTATCTTTCTCTAGTAATCTGTATTCCTGTCCCTACTCTACCAGCTAAGGAAGAGGTCAACAGAAAAAGAAGAGCAGGACAGGAAGACTTCAAGTCTTGTAGATAGATGCATGTCTGTCTGTCTTGCTCAGTTCCTTTCTCTTTCCCTTTCTTCCCTCCTTCCTGTCTTCTAAATCCTGTTTAAATGGATAGATTGAACAGGAACCTTTCAGAACTGGAAGACTTATGGTACTTGCAATATGCACTTGATTCTTACTCAAGAACTTCAGATTGTTTGGACAACCTTGTATGAAGTTTCAGATGAGCATTCATGCCATGGCCTCATGCAGCCCCCTACATATGTCAGCAGTGCTTGGGGCCAAGGTTGATCTCACCTAACTTCAGGTGTTTTTCAAATCTCCTTAAATGCCCTTCATCATCAGTGGAGAGACAAAAGTATCTCCAAAGAGAAGTTCTTGATTGTGCTGAGTTTCTTTCTAAGGAGAAAAGGGTCTCGCTCTACACATGACAAAGGAAACTTGGTTGACCATGCTCCTCATTTAGGGTAATTAGTGATATGGGTAAAATTAGAGAGTCTGCAGCAGGGATTTAGTTCAGAGAACTGACTGAATGTGTATGAAAAGCTTTATAGTACATGCAATGAAGGCTAAGTCTGAGCTCATCTTTTGACAGTGGAAATAGACATGCCAGTATGTCAGTGCAGGTATGCAGCACATTTCTGGTCTGAACTGCTGCTTTTTTCCCTACATGTGCAGGTTAACTTTCTGGGGGGAAAGGACAAGATAAATTACATCAGACTCTTAAGTTTTCCTTTTTATCTCTGATGCATAGGATGAAGCAAAAACAACATTGCGGATGAGCGGGAAGATTTGCAGAAATCAACAGATGAGTAAATCACGAAGTGAGAAAAATCATAGGGTAGCATTCCTGTAGAACTGCTAAGACACTGGTAAATTAGATTTCTGGGTTACATCAGTGACACAAAGAAAATGCAGAAACACTGTTGTTCACCTGTTGTTTACCAGTGTTCTGAAAATTAACTCAGAACAACCTCACATTAGTATTTTAAGAATATTTTGAAGATATTTCCTGTGTAATATTTTACTCTAAACTTAAACATTTCTTCAAAGGCTCTGTAATCAGAAGTGCTGAGATTACCATTAGAACATTTTCTCTTAGCGATCCTCCCTAGAAATACAGTATGGAATCTCAAGAGACAAATTCTGTATTTTCCACCTTATTAAAAAAAAATTAAGAAAATTTTAAAAATGCAGAATATATGTTCCTTTTGTTGCTGTACCCAGGCCTTTATATTCATAACTTTTTTCTATTCCTGTTGCCTGTAGTATATATGCATGTATGTCATTGATTGGATAACCACAGGTATGTCAGTACAGGACAAGCTGAACCAAACTATTTGGTTCCCTCTGATACAGACAACTGTCAACTGATGAAACTCAGCTTAGTCAGAAGAAGAAATGAGAGACTAAACAGATATAGGGCAGGGAAGCTGTACTAATTTTATTACTTTAAAAGAGACAGAACAGGATTTCCTAGAGGTCCTGTTTTGAGCCAGTTAGAAATTAGGTTAAATGGAAGTTTCACTTTTGAATACCATAAATTTTCAGGGATAATTTTTTTTGTAATTTGTGTTGAAAAAGTTGCTTAGTGCATGGCATAATTGCAGTTCTTACTCTTGTCAATCTTATTCTCTAACGTAATGTCAGTATTTGCACTTGGGCTGATTTTTAATGATGTGATTTGTGATTCTGAGACGCAAGAGGAATTCGAAGAATATTTGAAACATTCTCATATTTTATATAAAATTTTTTTTTCTGAAAGTTAGCACTAATATAAAGTACACGATATATCATCATCAAAGTCAGAAAACACTAATGTCTTGGAAATGTTGCTGAAAACTGTCCAAGAATGTATTTTTTAAAAAGTACAACATTTCATGCAAGTCAAGAAAAAATTTCTCGACTCTAAAATCCAAGTAAATCTTGATGATCTAGAAATTGTATGTATGTATTTACCCCAAACGGAAACTTTACACAGTGTGTGGCAAAATATGACTTGCATGTGTCTTAACAAGGATTTCAGAGAATTAGGTCATTATGTTTGACATAGAGAAGAAACTGTAGATAGAAACAGTATAAGAATATAAGCTGTTATTTGTGGGAGCTAGTATGGATTTTGTACTGTAGTTTCAGTAAGTGAACACATGGAGTTAAAACAAGTTTTCAGAATTGAATTTATCGTCCCTTTATTATTTTCCTTCTTTTGATATTTTGGGGTTTGGTAAGCCCTCCTAAAGCATTTTTTGTTTTGTTTTGTTTTTATGAAACATTAATCTGCATAAACTGTATCTTTATTGAGAAGATAAATCAGACTCTTTCTGCTCAATGTGTAGATCCTTTTTTTTCTTACAGAAAAGGTGGAGTGTTTTGTTACCCCTTGGTTGTGAAAGAATACAAAAAAAAAGTTGGGTTTATTTCATTTATAGAAAAGAAAAATTAGATTAACAATAGATTCATGTATTCAATTAAAAGAAATTCAAATTGCTGTGCATAATACTCTTACAGGTTTCTGTATATAAGATACATTTGTAGGAGAGGAATAGCATCAGTCATTTTTCCTTATGTCCAGTAACCTGCAGAGACCATTCCTATACATCCTTCTTATTTTAGTTTCTGCTTAATTTCAGTCTTTTAGCTGATTTTATTATTATTATTTTCCAATAAAGTTAGACTGAAGTAGGCACCACAAAGGAACCTTGTCTTCCATATCAGTCATAAATTTGCTAATACTTCATTATACAGAAGAACCAGTAATGAACATGTAGTGTGTTTAGTCTACCATGACAAGACTTCCATGTTTGTGGAAATGTACCTAAGATATGTTGTAGATACTTACAATTCTATACTGAAAACCTTCATGTAATTTAACTTCCAGTTTTACTGCTTAGAAAGGGGTTTTTACTCCATTCTAGACCCTACTTACCATTACATGTTTCAGACTGAGCTCCAAGCCTTTTCATGGTCAATTCTTTGTTTTTGTTATGTGGCCACTGATTTCATCATCAGTCTCTGGCAATGTGGGCCAGAGCCTTGGCCAGTCAAAGATGACAGAAACTTATTTATATTTATAGCCAAAATGTTAGAGCAGCAGTTTCTGAAACTTTTCCTGTTGTGACACCACCTTCAGGCCGATAATTTACTACAATTGTAAAACCTATGAATAAGATATGACATTAACTTTGTTTGCAACTCTTTTGTGCCTTTATTAAATGGCCTTTACCAGACCTGAACAGAGGAAATTATTTGAGGGACCAGATAGGAGGGAGATGAGAAGAAAATAGTCATATGTGATAAATAGGTAGCAGGTAAAAAAGTATTGAAGAGATTGTGTCTTGATTAAGGGTTGTCAGAAGATGAAGTCTAAGGAACAGTATAAGGTGTTGAAAGTAATAGGAAAGAGATCTTCAACAGAGATTTTGAGGTTAATGAGGAAAGGAAAGGGGATGAGGACAAAGAAGAAAAAAATAAAGATAAATGGCCTCAATTAGCTCTTTTAAAAATTCTCTGAAATACTTGACAGAGATGGAAAGAAAAGCTAAAAGTGCAGAACAGCTCTTTCTGGACGGTGTCTCCAAGAGAAAAGCTTTAATAGCTGTAAGTAACATTTATTATCTCAATTTTACTGGTGTGCTTGACATACAAGCAATGAAACCAGAGTTATATCAGGTTGGCCTAACAGTCAATAGTGTACATGAAAAGGTAAGTGTTCATTGCTTTTCTTTTTAAAAAATCTTTCCAAGTGAGCTGCTTTTGATCAAAGACACATAATTAAAGAATTAAGCAAGTTTACATCTAATAGACTGCCTGCAGTTCTCTATTACATATTTACCAAGTGATAGTCTACTTTACATGATTGTCTATTATACTCATTAGGAAACCAAGCAAGCTGATTGTGTTTTTCTGAGAGGAAAGTAAATGTAAGCTAGAAAAGGTGTGTGATGCTTTAATGAGATGAGTGTGGTACATACTCACAGCCTGCTTTACTTCATTTAGCACATGCATCAACCTCTAAATTATCTTTAGCTTTCACGTGGCATAATGGGTTCTTTTGACATTTTGATTGTGCTGCACTCAGTGTTGGCCAGTCATGGAGATGGCTGGTGTTCTGGAAGAGGCTTCTTTCTCCCTGACAACAAAAGTAACAGTGATTAGTTCAGCTTCTTATTTGGGGCTCTATGCTATAACCCAGCTTGACAACATAAAGGCAACATTTTTACGGTTTTTTATTTTTCTTCTTCTGCTTTATTCTCTCTCCCGTCTCTTCTGGAATGCTTTCTGAGCAAATTCTTTGCTTGAGGAGGAATGTGACATTCTCTTGCACTGGTTGATAAATATTTATGCCTGAGAACAGCATAAAGTTCTCTTTTGGATGCTTTCCCATTTTACACTGTGCTGGCTTTTGGCCTGATCTCTGTATTTAGAAAACACTGTTGTATTACCTGCATGCTTTCTTGACACGATTTCCTATTTCTAATGGGTCTGCAGCCAGTACTGCATGAGAACTGCATTGCAATATTTTCAGTGAATTGTCATGATACTTAAATAAAGCCAAAAGAAAAATAGGTGGCTTCTTCTCTAGGTGTATAAGCACATTTTAAGGAGAACTTTATAGATATGCCTGGAAAGGATATAGTATACAAAGCAAGAAAACATTTTTAAGCACTTTAATACTCTGGTAAAACTGAACAACTATGAATGGAAGTAGAAACAGCAAAATATTAGAACTCCTATGGCAATATTAATACAATCCTATTTCACAATTGTGGGGGCTTTTCCTGCCCTTTTTCTACAATGTATTTCTGAGTTTTGCTTGTTGGTAAACAAACTCTGGGTATATCCAGTGAAAAATATTTTCATTATTAAAGAATTTTTTTCTGCCAATTGGTAGACCAATTGAGATCTACAGATGTAGAGTGTTTGTAAATCTCCAGAGCTCAGGCCATTGCTGTGGGTCAGTGTATATCAACACAGCTGATGAGGGATCTCCCTGAACTTCATTCCAGTGTTTGATGTCAACCAGCTTGGCTGCAGGGTGGATTAGGCTGGCTGGCCTTCGTGGCTGCATGAGCCACATTTCCAGCATCTCCATGTGGGCAAGATTCGGAATGCTGTGTGCTTAGTGGGGCTTCTTTGAAGGCTTATTCTGAAACCAGACCCCAAGTGGACTATGACAATGATCCTGATTTCTGCTGTGCTGGGGCATGGGACTTCATTAGGGGTCCAGCTCAGTACTGGAGTGGACTGCAGTGTTGTTCGCACAACCTAGCTGCTTCACTTTCTCTGACAGAGAATTTCAATTATCCCAAAATCTTCATGTCAACAGACTGGCCTCATACTGCAGTCCCAGCATGGGAACCAGATGTGAATTGCTCACTAACTGTATGTGGCTACCAGTTTGTCATCCTGCTCTAATGCTGATCACTGACAGTGCTGTGAAAACTTTGTGATTATGAACCCAATGGACAGTGGGATCTGTGATTGTGTTTATCCACACATACTCCTAAAAATAGCTTACAGTATTCAGATTTTAATTAAAGATCAAAACCATTCACTTCAATGTTGGATGTACAGTGTGACTGCAGGGGCAGGCATCTTCATGTCAGCATTTAGATTCAAAGAAAATATTATCTGAACATTTATTTTAATGTAATTGTTTTTATATTTTTTAAATTTTCTTTGTGTTTTTGTTGTTTTTTTTTTTTTCCCTGACATGAGAGAACAGAAATAATTTTGCTTATTTTACAGTTCAATCATCACAGAATCACAAAATGACAGTGGTTGGAGTTAGAAGGGATTCCTGGAGGTCATCTTGACCAATTTCCCTGGTAAGGATGGTTCACCTAAAGCTGGTAGCACAGTATTGTATCCAGGCAGGTTGTGAGTATCTTCTGAGAAAGACACTCAGAAACCAATGAAAAGAACTTGGCTCCATTCTCTTGACACCTGCAATTAACATCTTTGTGTGCATTGATAGGATTTCCTCTGTCATCTCTTCCCCAGGATAAACAAGCCCAACTCTCGCAGCCTTTTCTCATAAGAGAGAGACTCCAGTTCCTTAATCATTTTTATTGCCCTCCACTGGACTGTCTCCAATATTTTTTTGTCATTCTTGGAATAAGCATCTCAGAACTGGACACAGAGATCCAGGTGTGGTCACATCAGGGCTGAGTAGAGGGGCAGGATCACCTCCCAAGACCCTCTGGCAATGTTCTTCCTAAAGCACCCTGGGATACCACTGGCCTTTTTTCAAAGACAGCTTGTTCACCAGGACTCCCAGGTATTTCTCCAGAAAGCTGCTTTCCAGCACATCAACACATTTCTGGTGCATAGGTTATTCTTCCCTGCATTCAGGATCCTACACTTGCCTTTATTGAGCTTCCATAGGTTCCTCTCCACCCAGCTTTCCATCCTGTCCAGGTTTCACTTAATATCAGAGGAAACCATCCTTTATTGAGGATGAAATCATCATTTTACTGAACCAACTGGGTGGAGTGAAATTTCACCTTTTTCCTAGTGCTGTTCTTTGCTCGGTAACTTGATTACTAAGTTTCACTCACTTTGGAAGAATCATTGAATAAGCTTAGTTGGAAGGGACCCATCAGGATCACCAAGGCCAACTTGTGGCCCTGCACAGGACCCAAGAATCACACTATTCGCCTCAGAGCATTGTCCAAATGCTCCTTGAACCCCATCAGGCTGGTGCTGTGCCCACTGCCCTGGGGAACGTGTTCCACTGTTCTGGAACTACCCTCTGGATGAAAAACTTTTTCCTGTTATCTAACCTAAACCACCCCTAAGGTTTAGTTTCATGTTGTTTCCTTGGGTTCTTTCACCGGTCAGAAGAGTGAAAAGATTGGTACTTGCCTTTCCCCTTCCACTCCTGAGGATGTTGAAGACTGCAATGAGGTCCCACTTCAGAGCAGGTTAATAGGGCAAGATTCATATCTATGTATGGTGTAATGAAAATATTGAGAAAAAAAAGAGAAAAAAAAGAAAAGAGAAAAAGATTAATTTAGAAATAGAAAGTGAAAGAGAATAACTATGTAAAACAACAAAGCATGGAAATACTTTAACATTCTTTTCTGAGTTGCATTTTTCCCTTCGTCTGATGCAAAAGAAATATTGGTCTATTTCATTTTTGCAGACCATGGCTCTGTGTTTCAGCGACTCAATTAAAATTTGCCTCATGTAAATTGTTTCAGGAGCAGATGTGCCTGCCAAACTGGGCAGAGAAAATGTTCAGTGAGGTCACAAAGAAGATGGTTCCTCATTATGCTCTGCCAAAATCTTAGCAGATCATCGCGGAGCATGTCCAGATGTGAAATTTCAGTCACTGTGTTTTATTTTTTTGCATTGTATTTTTTTTATTTCCTGCATTCTAGTCTCTACTGATGGGTAAAATAAGTTCTTCCCTTGTCAGCCAAGCAGAATATCAAGTTGATGTCTCTTGTTTATAACAGGTTGGGGGTGGGGGTTCTGGTTATTGTTTTTGATGGGGTTTTGTTTGGTTTGGTTTGGTTTGGTGTGGAGTTTTTTGGGTTTTTTGTTTGTTTGTTTGTTTTTTTGCTTGTTTTTCTGGAAAGAAAATAGGGTAGATGCAATGGCATTTGTGTTTTTAAATCAGGATAGAGTCTCCTATTAGCCAGGCTGATACTGAGGGGTTGAGGGAGATGCTGTATGGTATAGAGCAATTTGCACATAATATGCTGTGGTTTCTTCATTAGAAAACTCTGCTAATTATGTATTTTCACCCCTCCCAATCACTGTCTCTTGTCATGTCAAATTAGGGAGTGTGAGGAAGACATTTCTGGCATTTTTTTTAATTACTGTGGGGCTGAGAATGAGCTCTGATAGTTTAAACTGAAGCTGAATTTTTTAAAACCATTAGAATCACAAGAAAACAAGGGAAAACATTTTAGCAATTTTAAAGGGTCAGTGGTAGCTTAACAAAAATCAATTCTGCCTGAAAAATAAGTAGCTAAAGATCAACTATGATTATAGTGACTACAGGAGATCTGAGGGAAAAAAAGCCCTTCTCAGTTTCTTGTCTTTCAGAAACCTCATGATATATCATATATAAGGCTTTCCCTGCTTTGTTAGGGGTCCAATCTTTAGGGAAAAAAAAACAAAAAACAAAAAACAAAAAACAAAACAAAAAAAAAACAAACAAACAAAAAAACCCCACACCCAAAAAACCAAAAAACCTCAACAACCTCAACAAACCAACCAACCAAGCAAAACAAAGCCAACCAAGAACCACTCACAAAAAAATGCCAGACATCATGTGCCAGCAGATTTGATAGAAGCAATGAATATCTACTCTTTTTTTCCTTAACCATTCTTTAGTTTGTCCATTAAGAATTCTTGTTAGTAAATAATTGCACAACAGAGATTTTATTATTACTTCATGGCTTTTAATCTTGCTTGTAAAAACACTTGTTTTTAGTATACATCATCTTTCAGGCAGCCCTCAGAATTTTTTATGTTCTGTAACATATCTGAGAGAAAAATAAAGAGTATCTGAGACATTGAAAACTATGCTTGCTTGTATTAGGAAATATATTTTTCATCTTCTAATTTTATGCACATATGAGTTAATTAAGAGTGTAATATGAAATAAATCCATGGCAGTACAGATGTTTTAGTTGCAAGAGGAATAACTTGTGATTTCCTCTAGGTTTTTAGAAGAATAAACTTGAATCTCAGGTGTTGGTCATGAACTCATTTATACTGGTGAATATATTACCAGAGGAAAAACATGCAAACAAGCAGGGGAAGGAAACAAGCCTATATATTTCCTGACTTTTTTTTCTATTGTTTGCTCAGTTTTTTCAGAACACTTAAGATTTATAAATAATTTTAGCTCCCTTCTCATCTGAGATGCATTTCATGTCAATTGAGTGAATATCCATTGAATAAAAGTAATATCATTGCCAGAATTTCTAGCTAGATATCTTGCTGTTGATTAGAAGACAGGCTGATTATATCTGTCACAAAAAGACTCTGTGATTCCAATATAGCTCCATCCTGGACTATTATTTCTTCATTAACTTATTAAGAGAGAAAAAGGATCTATGACTTGGGGTTTTTTTCACCTCATACATCCATGCAAAAAATGAGTATGAGCCAAAAGGAAAAGAGGATGAGTGAAGGGAAGAAAAAAACTAGTGAAAAGGGAAATGAGTAAATCATAGACAAAAAAATCGGTATTTTTTGTATTTCATCCATGATTTCAAAACCAGAAATGACCTTCTGAAAGCTGAAATGAGTAGGCATCTTTAACAAGGTTCATTTGAGGAAAAAATGGGCAGTTAACAAAACAGAGTAGCAGTGACTATGCAATAGCTCCTCAGGGACTCCTGATGAAGTCATGCAAGATAATTTTATATTATATAAAGAATATTAGATCAAATCTTTTGGGTCAAATATCTCATGACTCTTATTAAGTATTTTTTCCCCTGTACAATTGTGGGATGCGTGACTGATCACCTTTCTTGTAGCAGACTAGAACTCAGATGGTTTTTAGAAAGGCCCTTAGGGCTACGAAGCTGTTTCTGTTTGACAGTCATGGGCTGGAATCCCTCATTTATATTTAACTGTAATCATCAGCTTTGAGAAGAGTTTCTAATTTTAAACACATGGTACTCCCTCCACCCCCTATTTTGTCCTCAGGAAAGCTGTAATTTGCTTGGGTGCATCTCTATTTTAACTACAAATACATTTGAGCCCCTGAGTGGACTTCACATGTGAAAACTGTGCTCAAAAACTGTCACTTTCTTGTCTTTTTTTATGATTGCTCATTTTTTCTTTTTTGTTTTCAAAATTAATTCTTCCTGGACCCTGAGTATCATCCAAGCCAATTTATATTCATCATAATTGCCTTGATAAAATATCATCACTTCAGTATGAGAATTATGATACCTACTATCTTTCTTACAAAATTATTTCAAAGTTGAACTAATAATTCCTTGAACAATGAATTAGAAATGCAATGAATTGCCATTTCTTGAACAGATATAGACTCAGTGAGATGTCTCTTCTTGAGCTATACATAAAATAAAGGGGATTAAAAAAAAACCAAAAAACCCAAACAAAAACAACCCACCAAAAACTATATCCACATCAAAATCCATGTTTGCACTAGTAATGTTTTATCCAAACTTAGGTCAGATACCCACTACCTAATTAATTGACCACCAATCAATAAAGGGTTATGTATAAATAAAACTTTATTGAAGAATTATAGCATTTGCTTAGACAACTATGTATTTAAACAGCAAAAAGCTTTTTAAACTGTCTACCTTTACTCTTGGTACAATGCTAATCCCAGAGGGAGGGAACAATGAAGGTCAACAGCATTTGTTTGTGTTTGTACAGAATGTTATCCTTTTAACAAAGACCAACACAAAACATACAAATCCATATGTTTGGATTTGCTGTTGCCACATTAATTATTCATGTGCTTACAGTGTGACACAGTGGGAAACAATCTAAAATTATATTAAAAAAAGAATTTCAGGGCTGGCATATCTTTTCTTAGTTAGAAGTCCTAAATTCTAAGCTGACTTTTATGAGAGTATCTTTTGCTTAGCTGTATGTGAGAAAGACCTTTCAGAAAACCCTTCCCTACTATTACTATAATGTCTCTAAGAGTTTATGTCAACCACAGAATTGCAAACCAGAAGTGAGATTTTCTAGCTTTGTAAAATAATTTAATTTATTTTTCTTTTTTTTTTTTTTGGAAACCATTTTGTGGTGAGGCAGATTATATCATGGATAAATCTGCCATAGAACCTAGATGTTCAGAATACTGAACCAATGTTCAGTATTCTCCTAAACCTATCTAAATGTTGGTATATTAATGCCTACTCTGTAATCAAGAAAATCTAGAGACCCATTCAGCATAAAATACATGTTTTTATTTGGTCAGGTGAATAACTCCCTAAACTCTTTTTATTGCATGAATAAAAGTTTCTACTGGGATATCTCTGAATAGCCACCTAATGTACCTGAGTTGCTCTGCAATGTCAAAAACATCAACCTGAGACCTGCAGTTTTGACAGAAGACTTACATTTTTGAATCACCAGCTGGAGGTTAGGGAACCTAATGGTGTCTCAGAAAGCACTAGATACCTCTGAGTGACCTATTGAACAGGACTCTGGACTCAAATATCAAAATTTAATCTAGAGTTAAGGTCAGATCTAATTCTGGCTAAATATGGGTTGTATGAGGTTCTGCTTATACTTGTTGGGATCCATGATATCTGTTGTTTTTTAAGACAGTTCAGTCATTATTCCTGATAATTTGAAAATAAGCAACCATTCCCTCACTTGCATAATATATTGAATCCCTGTGGTTACTTTAGGATCTCACTGATGGCCAAACATACGTTTTGTAATGTTGTTCTGCCAACATTTCAAACCTCAATCTCTGAGGCTGCAGGGAATTTCTCAGTTTTCAGAAAGCATTTGTCTTGGTGAAAATCTGTCTCACTCCTTTCTGCTGCAGATATTCCACTTGGTAATCAGTTTTTTGATAGTCATCTGAATAAAGAAGGCTACAGAGATGATGTGTGTCTTGCAGTTGAATGCTAAGGCATTCACAGTCTAGATTCAGGCTCTGCTTCATGTTAGCAGATGAACTTGAAAACAGGCATCCTACTTTTTTTTTTTTTTTTTTTTTTTTTTTTTTTTTTTTCTTTTTTTTGAAATATTTTCTTTTTTTTTTTTTTTGACTCTTCCTCTTGTGGAAACATTGGCTGTTGTATATGTGCTAACAAACAAGTTCACAGGTAGTCTGTTCCTGCTGCCAAAACTATTCCAACATCTATTTTTACATATATTTCCTTGAGTGTGATAACTTTTGAGGTGCAAAAGAAATGAACTGACTGATCTCCTGGCATCCGAGCACCAGACATTTTTGGCATAACAAGAATTTGTTGCATGCTTGTTATGCAGGAAAAATATGACTTCTCTCTGGCTTCAGATCATTAAGGGATTAGCAAATAATTTAACAGGACTTGTGAGCATCCCATTGCCATGTTCTTGTTATGGATTTAGACAACTCTGCAAAAGTAAGTGCACACACAAATAATACCTTATATTTCTGCTTCATCTTCTAAATCCCACTTAAGCAAATGCATAAGAGATACATATTTGACTGTCTTTACAGACCTGGTCTTTGAAGACCCTGAGGCACTGCATTCACATATAAGACTTGGCAAAAAAAATCCATTAGCTTGAGAAGTGTGGGCCCCAATTTTCTCAAAAAATTTGGGCACCTAAAAAAGTATAGTGCCTAATTATGCAATTAAGTGATTACCTTTAGTTTGTTCCACTTGTAAAAGATTCTCTTGAAAGTTTCTTTTTGTTTATTTCCATATTGGTAAAATAACATGCTGTTTTGATGACATTTAGAAATATTTAACTTATTTTACAGAGATGCAGAATAGTATAACTGAATACAGTAACAAAATGCCTTTCTACAGAGAGGTACAGGAAAGTTTAAATGACTGTGCCAAATGTCCTTGAGGTCTTTCTCCTGATCAAAGTGCTACTTGTATTTGTTATTACAGAGAATTCACAACATACGTCATTCAACCTCATTATCTGTCTAGCGAAGAAAATCATTTAAGCAGACAGAAAGTGTTCAGCTTTTTTCATTGTTACTAGGGGCAATTTTTATTGGAACCATCATAGGGTATCCACATGCCTGAGAAATTAATTTTTCTGTCAAACAGCATGTGTAAGTGAAGTAGAATTTTCTTGTAAAGATTACTGCAAATTGATATAAATTAAGGTCTGCCTTCTGAGAAGAACAAAGTTAATCGAAGTGAGATTAAAGCTATAGGTCCCTTTCATTTAGTAGAGGTGCTTCACTGATTTGTTAAGTAATGGGTTATTTGATGTACTGTATGGAGAGTGATGTAGGTCACTTTCAGCATGCCATGCTGAAGATTAAAAAGGAAGAAAAAAAAAAAAAAAGGGAAAATACCAGTGCTCTCTAGTTTCCCAAATACCATGTAGGAATACTTGTAATGAACACATCCCTTCTACCCCTTGCCCTCCAACCTTTTGCATTATTTCAAGGCATGAGATTCTTTCTTTTACTTTCCTTGTATCATGGCCCTTACATTCAGTTAGAAAAGCTTCTCAGGCAGACAGCTTTCGTTCTGTTTCTTATCAGAAATTATGTTATCACCATCTCATTTGGCTAGCACATTTGTTTTTGCTAAGTATGAACCTCGATTTTCTTTCATATGACAGTGAACTGTATTTCTGTTGACAGGTTCAGAATACTTGAAGTGATCTTGTCCTTCCATGTGTTCTGTCTGTCTGGTTTTGTTTTGTGTTTTTAGGCTTGCTGATTCCATGCATTTCTATATAATTTTATTACTCTTTAAAAAGATCCTTCAATGGTTTTAAAAAGCAATGTAGTGCCTAAATTTTCTGGCTTTAAAAGATTATTACCACTCGTGGAGCTTTTTGTAAGTTGTCAGCTTCTGTTCAAATCCAAGTTATCATGTCTAAGTCTCAAAATGCATCCACATGAATAATATGAATGAATGAAAGGTCAGTTCAATGGCTAGAGCAAACAAGGGTCTCAGCTCTCACTTGAAAAATATCTGTACTAAAGTATTTAATTCAAGTATCTACGTGTCAGCACGCATCTAACTTCCGATTATCTTTGACGGAGATCTAGAATTTGACTTAGTTATCCACTCATTTCTTGACACGATACCCAAATGTTCAAAATAGTGGAGTTCCTGTGGCTGGCATGAGGTAAAATGTGCAAGACTTTTGCTCTTTGAGAGGGTCAGAGGGAGGGTAGGCAGAAATCCCTGTGCTATTTCAGAAAGTGCAGGATGTTTTTATGTGAAAGGTGAAGCAAACCCTACTCTAATCAATGGAGTACAAGGAGAAAGTTTTAGCTAGTGTTAACAGCCTGCTTTAGGTGAGCTGAACTGCCTTGAGCTATCTAGCTGTATTGATTATATTTCCACTGATTATACTGGGGACACTGGATCTTACACTAGAAGACACCGTAAGACACTATTTCTGAGAATGCAAATTTGAATTTCTTTTGGCTATTTCAGCAGAGAGGCAAAGGCTAGCTATATAGAGTTTTACCACAGAGGGATGCAAACAATTTTTAGCAAATGGATAAACTGAAAAAAATACCCTCTCGTATTTTTAATCTGGACAGGTTTTTTGTCAAAATTTATTTCATATCAGGATAACAAGAACCTAATAAATCCTGGGAAATATATATATTTTATATAATATGATACATAAAGTAACTTTGCTATACATAAAGCAGTTTAGTTTTATTACAACTCACATAGGACAGATCTAGAACAATTTAAATAGGGTAGATCTTTACTCCCTCTTTAATTTCTCCCAGAGTCCATCCACATCTGTTGTGTTAAGGTGTAACAAAGAGGGTGCACAGTGCCCTTGGTTCTCTTCCCTTCATTCTCTTATCATGAACCTCTGGTGTAGTGAGAAGTGGTGTTCTCCCTCCCTTTAGTCACCCATACATGAATTTGACTGACATCCACTAGGTCACTCCGCAGCAGCTACAGCCCTTATTCCTCTCTTATTTCCTTGGGACTTCTCTCCCCTTTTTTCTCTGGTGACTCTCCCCAGGTCCTCTGCACCTGATCCAAAGGTTGCCCCTATTTTTAATTTTTCACTTCTCTTATTTTTGAAGGNAAAAAAAAAAAAAAAATTGCCTGCCCCATAAAATTTGTACTTTTGTAATTATCTAAGGCTATGGTTGTTTTCCTTGATGTTCTACTCACGTTGGTCAGTAATAAACACTGATTTCCTGGCTTCGGCTGCCCATGGCCACCTGGTCACCAGCTGTGGAGGAGCCTTGCTGTGGTGTGTACCTGGAGGTGAGCTGCTGCCTTGTTGTGTCCGCTACTTCATTGTGAAGGGAGGATGTTCACATTACAGTCATGATGCTGATGTGTCTTCCCAAGGTATTAGGAATCTCCTGCCTGGCCATTGGCATGCATACTCATTCAGGCAGGTCTTCCCATCATTTTTAAGCATCATTGTCCACAACTGATGTGTTGTTTTTGAGATGAAGAACATCTTATTTTGAGATGAATTAATGTATTTTTAAGCTATATCAAAAGCAGGTTATAGTTTATACATTGAGTGAAAGCCACAGGTCAATCAGCTTAATTAAAATGATAGTAATGTTTAGGATTACTTGCAAAAGCCAGAGAAAATAGGTGATTTACTATTTCAAGTTACTAATATGTGTAATAATAATATTTTGGGAAAAAAATTCAGTATTTTTACTAGTTAGTAATTATGCTTACTTGATTAAGATTCCTTCAGAGACCAAAACCAAAACTTTAAAATAATTTTCATAACTGTTATGCTTTGACACTAACTATGCGGTGTTCCCAAACCCATCGTGCATTTCAGAATGCATGAGTACAGAAGTCAACAGAGACCCTTCCATTTAGAATTAAGGCAAACTACTAAAAATGCCCAAATCTTGTTTTCATTAATGATTTTCAGAGACCCTAAAAAAAATACGGAGTGCCAGGGTTATGAATCAAATATTCTAATGTTAAGGAAGGTAAAATATCCTTTAAGTGATGATGGCTGCCACAACACATGACCTTTCCCACAAACCTCTTCTCTGCTTCCTATAAAATGCAGGGTCTATAAAAAGAACATGGTCTTCACATCAGTTAAAAATTATGGAAGAACCCATGCCCCACTTTCTCTGTATTAAGGATATGATGAAAAGCAAGGACTTTCAGGTGGGTTGGGTGGGGGAAGAATACTCTCAAGGCAAAGGCAGTATAAAAGGATACTGGATGATTTTCCTGCTAGTTCTACAAGTTTGCTAGATGTTAAAAGCAATTTAATCAATCTTTGATACAAAGTGACTGGTGACAGTCTTAGGTTATTTGTATCAGCCTCTAGAAATGCATGACACATTTTTCAGTTATTTCAGGTTATCTGCCAGTAGATGGGTTCTTGAGTTTTATGAGGCATTATCCTGCTGTGGTTACATATCCATCTGTTCTCTGTTGCCCATCTCAATCCTCCCTATTCTGACTTATTCCAAGACCTTGTGCCATTTTCTCTCTTTAAATATCAATAACAGCAAATTGTGAGGAAAATTCTCCTTTGTTATGAAGCTTCTATCCAGTGTCATAAAAGAGCTCAACTCAGAGATCATTAATATGTAGGGAGATCATGAAGGAAAGAAAGCATGTTTGGTAACTTTAGAGAATTTAGCTGCCAAACCCTTTAATTTGCTAAATATTTTTGGAGGTTATTTTTTGTTTCTTTTTTTTTGCTTATTTGTTTTTTTCCCCTGCAGAACATCTCAGAGAATTATAGCACCTTAACCCATAATCAGCTGTCTGTTGAGGAGCACAGAGCTATTAGACATTGCCCAAAAACAAAGTGAGGACATTTTTCTTTCTTAATACAGACAAAATCTTTTATTTATTTATTTATTTATTTATTTATTTATTTTATTTTCCTCATTTCACTCATTTCACTCTTAGATACACTGGAAATAATCTTTTAAAACTTCCCTGTCCCTATCTGCCCATAGAACTTATGCAATAATATTGAATATTTTATAATAAAGTATTTTTACAATAAAATATTTTATCAAGATAGTAAATTATGGAATACTTAATAAATATCCGGAGCTCTTACACTAGGTCATTGTAATTTGAGATATTCAAATTTGCTTTGAATTGCAAGGTTTTTTGTGGACTAATTTCACTATGCATTTATTAGTACCTTTAGAACAATAGAACAGAAGTAAGGTTTTTTGGAAGGGAGAGGAAATTAATGGTTCAGACATAATTATTTCTCATTCTCAGATAGCTCAGATATTCTCAGATAACATCTCAGACAGAATTCCACATTGAGGGAGGAAAACTTGGGGAGAAGGCTAGAACAGGCTGAGATTTGTTTACCTTTTCAAAGTCATGATACAGAGGAAAATTGGAAATATATCCTATGTATATATGTCTGTTCACTGCTGGTTGGAATTACTTACTGAGAAATTTTACTTTGCTGTTTGAAGAACTCCTCACTTTTCTTATCTTTCTGGATTATATAATCAGATAAAGGGTTTAGGATATATTGTGAAGCTGGAAAGTCTAGATTATCGCTGAAATTAATGTTGCTTCTACTACAGACACCTCCTGCTGCTACCTCTTTACCTCCTCAGTTGTCTGTTCTTGAACTATTAGCAGTTTCTTCAGTGTTATAGTTAAACACAGTGAGCTGCCAGAATTTTCAGTTGATTTGCTAGCTTTCAATTTGCATTCAAAAATATTTTATTTTCTCTCTTTTTCTTTGTTTTTTATTTATATCCTCTGGGGATATATATATTCTCATGTGTAAATATTTGTGTAATGTTAAACAAGTATAAATAAATCCAAATGTACTAATGATTTTCCAGAATAATTGAGTTGGTTAGGAATACAGTTTCTATTTTTCAGCTGACACTGCAGACAAAGTTGTATGTACACGTCTGGTTTTCACTGATAGAATTTACGCCAGTCAGAGCAGCCTCTAACTTGTACTGGGTGCTAGATAGATAAAGTGTGCTGTAACACAAACACTGATTTAAAAACTGATTGTTTTCAATATACAAGTATATTTATGAACAGAAATGTCTTCTGGTACAGACAAGGTTCCAGTCTGTAGTTTTAAAGACATTTCTGCTCTCACTGGCATTAGTGAAACTATCAGGATGGACAAAGAAGATTTGCAGGATGGAGGCTCAAGTTAAAACATTTGTTACTTGTACATAAATATAGTTTAAAATCTCCTTGTTACTGTTGTTTGTCCTTATTAGGGACATCAGGTCTTTTACTTCTTTGTCATTCTTATCATGTTTCAACAGAAGTCGTGAAACACAAAGAAATGGGCTGAATTAATTTTTGCAGAAAACTGCCCTAGAGTGGGGTTTCCAGGGAATGTGGCCCATTAAGTTTCACATTATTGCTGTTTCTTTGAACTTTTTTCCTTTAGTGTTTGTGGTTTCAGAAGATTAATTACTTTTTGTCTTTATTTTTTAGGCATACATTGTCTAAATGATGGAACAGACAATAGCTTGAAGTAGGATTTTTTGTTTCTAACAATAATAGCACACTCATGCTGAAGATTGGGATGAGACAGCAGTTAATCTAATTTTAAGTGTGAATTTTTAAGACATTGCGGATTTGTTTGTTATTTACTTTCTGGGTAAAATCCTTTACTCGCTTAAGTAATCAGACATTTTGGTGGTGTCTTTAAAGAGATTAGGCTCTTTATCAAAAACAGACCAAAAACAGGAGGAATACTTCTTCTTGCTGCTTTGGAAAATGTTAATAAATTCCAGGAAAAAGGAGTTAAAATATGTTTGTAATGGATCCTTATAGCATTAATTGCAAGCTTGGCATCTCATTATGTTCTTACTATGATTTAATTAATTAAAAATTTGTTAATGATGAACTTTTATCATTAATAGCTATCACAAAAAACTAAAGATGATTAGTAAATGTCTTCGTATATTTATTATCCACACTATTATCCACAGATGAAATTGTGTCTAGTTTTCACAAAAGATCATAAATTATCCAGCAACCTCATCTGTGTGAAGAAGAATTCTTCCAACTTTCAAATTAATTGTCTTTGAAAACTATTGAGGCTGTATCATCTATTTACTTCTGATATGACATAATCTTAGTTTTTTGTTTAGCTCTTACAAATGTAATTAAGATGCACCAAAAACACATGTAAAAATTGCAAAGAAGCAATTTTTGGTAAGAATATTCTAAGTGGTGTAGTCAAGCATAATCTAATCCTAATCAAATAATGGCAGTCCATACAATAGCCAACATATACATAAACTCATTTCCAATAGAAATGATAACATAAACATTGAAAAGTTGTAACTTTGGTGAATGAATACTTTGTTTATCAAAATATTTTGCTTGTCAAAAAAATTCTGCTACCTATTTGTTTTATTTCAGTGTTGATAGAAAAACAAATGCCTGTGTTTGGGGGGATTTCTTTGAACTACTGTGGATCATCACTAAATGTTACTTCTTTAGAGTGGTCCTATTCTATCTTTCTTTATTTCAAAATAAAAGAGCATGATAGATTTAGGTTTTTTGTTTTATTTTACAGTAAGTTGTTGCATAAATTAGAAGGCTTATAAGACCAATGGGCAGTATTCTAGTTTTTGTTAAACAAGGACCTACTGAACAAGGAGTAAGTTGGTATTTAGTCTAGTGCCACATAGGATTCTGTCACATGATGAATAAAGATTAAAGGAACACAATCTTTACTTTGTCTAATGAAAGAAAAAACAAACCAAGCAGCTCACTAGCTTGTAGTCTGTTAAATCACCACTTTGATTAGAATGATTTGTCTCTTTAGGTAGAGCAAACTACAATTGATTTATTTTTGGCCATTTGCTAAGACAAGCTGATGTAGTACTCAATTGGAGGTGTGAAAATCTCTCCTCTTTCTCTCACAGTTAGTGGTGAAACTGTACCATCAAATTAGGAACTGTTTAAAGGGATTTTTAGTGGGAAAAGATATGGCTGCAACTAATGAACCAAGAGCAGAAAAGAAATTAATCATGATTGGTTTTTTAGAGCTATAACATTTCCTAGCTACACAATAATCTCATTTCAATACTGAGTGAGCCCAAATTATCAGGACTGCAAAATAAAGCAGTGGCAGACTTCACCCACATTTCACCAAATAATAATTTCAGCAGAGATTCAAGTAAGACAAATTCAGATTCTTCTTCACAAGTTTTGAATTGATATCAAAACAAAAAACACTATTCCCTTGTTTTTAGGACACTGTGGTATAAAATAAACACCTACCAATTGTACTATATGAGACTTAGCTCCCTTGTTGTCAAAAATGCCAGAGAAGAGCAGGTAGAGAGAGGTGAGGCCTCTAATTATCAGTGACTGGAATTAAAAGGCATTTTGATGTCTTGGGTATCTAGAATACTTAACACCACCCATGGATTGTTCCTCCTATCACTGAATAACAAGAGTTATAGGATCAAGATATGCTTCAGGTATTTGCATCCAAAATCACAGATGAAATGCCTAGTAGATTAAAGCATTTTCAAAGAAAATCTCCCGGTGATCCCTATTTTTACCATGTTTTACATTACATTGAGAGAGCTCTCTGAGAGCTTGCAAGCTAAAGTATTTTTGGATTAAACTCAGCAGGAAGATGTTTTGTCTGATGTCATCTAGTGTAATTGTTATGAACATTGGGGCAGGATAGATCTAGGCCAGGGTAAACCCCACAAATCCATATTTGGTTAACATTGGGTTCTCAGCACTGTCTTACTCTGCAACCATGATCCTTTGAGTCTTTCTGGCTTTGTTTTTATATAGGCACAGCCTCTGTGTGCTCCCAAGGATGCTACTGCAGCTGGATTCCAATCCTTCTTTTAACAGGGGAGTTTGAAACTCTAGACTTGTCAAAATTCACCTAAGTACAAATCTTGCCACAAAACATAGAATAAAGAATTTTTCATGCCTTTTGTTCATTGCTTTCTAACAAATATATATTTCCTAATTTCAAAATATTTAATGTAGTGAGCATAAATCTGAAAATGGTAACTGTGGCCTGTTTTGTCAACACTGTTATACTTTTTGTTTTCTATCTCAGAGGTCGATAATGTTGTAAGAATACTGCCAACTGAATTATAATTTAATGGAATAAATTCTTGTGAACACAGCTATTGGGACTTGACTAGCAGTAGATTTTAATCCAGAGAAACCATTTTTGGAAGTTACTGATAGCCAGTATGCAATAAGAGACATAAACTAACTGTAATTGTAGTATCTTGGAAACAAATAATAGTGCAGCAATGTAATTATGAACGCACATCATGAGGTCTTCCTTTTATTCATTAAAACAAAAGCATTTCCAAGGAGTCAAACATAAACATTTGCAAACTTTTTACAATATTAATTTCAAAGATTAAAGTCTAGCTTTGAAGTGTCATAATATATTGATGTATTACAGGGGATGACTTTTTTAAGTTAGTGAAATTACATCTAAAATGCAGGTTTGAAGCATTGTGCTTTAGCAAGTTGCTTATAAACCAAGATTTTTTTTCCTTTATTCCTTACGTTTTTAGCTTAAATTGACAACTACCAGATGAAAGTCATGTGCTGCCCCATGTTATATCTACCTGTCACTGGAGGAAATGTCTGTTATTTCTGAGCAATAAGTGTGTTGTATTTTGTTTTGCCCCTCTTTTGTATCACTGTGAAATACATTTTCACAAAATTCTTTAAAGCTTAATGCTGTGTTGTTCTATAAAAACCATAAAAGCACATAAAAGGAAAAATGTTGATTTCTGAAGGCCTTATAATTCCCTTTACATTGCTGCTTTGCTTTCAAGTTCTTGATTTTACAGGTAGTCTTGATTTGAAATCGATCCTTGCAATTGTGAGAAAAAGGAAACCCTGAGTTTTATTTGCACTGCAGCTCTTTTGCTGCTGCCACAGTATGAGCTAATGCAAGTCTGCATGAGCTGCACTCCAAGGCTGCTACCTCCTTGAAAAATGGTACAGTAAAGTTCTACTGTAAATTCAAGTTGAATTCAAATGAGTATTTTTGTGGTTTTGTATTGCTATCCCAAAGAAAACATTTCAAGTCTGATAGCTTGTCTAGATAAGTTTGATCAACAGGGCTAATAGAATATATTGCTTCTCACTACCAAGCTTGCTTTGTTTAAATATTATATGGCATTCCAGGCAGCCTTCTTTTTCCTTAAGCAGTGAAGTCCTTCCTGAGTGGTGGAAGCATAGTTCAGAGAAACTGAAGAGCTCAGGAATGCAAAAAGAAAAAAAAAGTTGAAGAAAAAGAAAAATATCTGTATTTCCTATAGTGAATATATAAACAGGAATGCTTCATAGAAACTATCTGATTTGGCCAAAATGTCTCTTACAAATTATCTTGGTAAATTTTCAGTATGGAAATCTGAGCTTTGTGAGCCTACAGCATTTCAGGTGCTAACCTTTTAACCTGGAACTTCTATGCAAACTGCTCCAGGGTTTCACATCCAATAAATGTGTCCCTTTTAAATGAGCATTTCAGTATTTGAATTTTCTCATTCTTAATCAGATTGAAATTAGATTTTGGACTATTAGATTCCCCCATGAAATGGAGCGACCTTCTGCATAGATAAAATAGGGAATGATATTGTAATACAAGAGAATACTGTAATTTGCAGCAGCTGTTAAACTTTTCAAAGGTGTCTCTTTTTGTTGCTGTCTTATTTATACAGGGTCTGATGGGGCTCCCCTGTTAAGTAGTTAGGCTGCTGACAGCCAAGTACCTGTTTCACAAAATATTATATCTCTGGTGTGTAAGCAGCCTAATTATGACCTTCAGATTGCTTTATCAGTCTTTTCTTAGGTGACTGTATTGTCCACAATGCTGACAGTATCTTCAATTAAGCGTGATAAAATTCAAGTCAGATTTTATTCTTCTGCAGCTTGGTGAAGGTAGGAACAGTGGCAGAGGCACTAGAGCTGGCTCTCATGATCATTACAGAGTCACAGTGATATCCATTTACACTCTGTTCACATTTTGGTGCCTGATGCTACAAAAGAGTCCCAGAATGGTTGCTTCCTTTTTCAAATGAAAAGGAGATCCTGCAGAACTTGCACTTCACTAAGAAAGAGGTTGCACCAAAGGTGCATGCAGGTCAGTGGATAATTCATACCATAATTCTTGGTGTTATTTTTTATCATTGTTTTATTTAGGTGTTCAGCTACATTATCATAGAGCAAACAGTGTGAATAGTAAGAATGCCAGGAGTTTCCTAGGCTCACAGACCTGTGTGAATATGAGCATATGTAAGTGATACATCTGCTAGTGAACCAAAAGAGGAAGAAGATACAGGAGAGACTATAAGTAATCTATTAATTACCTATGATTATAATTTTAGATGTTATAAAACCAGTGAGAAAGCTTGGCAAATGTTTTTTATACTGAAACCCAGACACCACTGAAACTGCTATCTCTTTTGTGCTGTCTCAGTTTTCTCTCTTCAGTGCCAGAGAAAACTTGGGGCTGATGCTGTGTGTTTGTGTGCTACCATTTACTGGAAAACAGAAAGTGAGCTTTCTATATTGCCTTCCTACCCTTTTCTGAGGAAAAAGGGAAAAGAAAATAGCAAGGTGACTTTATAGGTTCTACTAGTTCATAGTGTTAGAAGAAATATTTGTACTCTTCAACTTCTAAAAATGTGTGCAAATTTTCCATACCTTTAAGAAAAATACTGGCAGTTTTGCTATTTATGGCATGTATGAATTAAGCGGTGCGCAATGGTACATGCAGGACTTCAGTGCAGTCTCTTGTTCTAGGTGATTCATTTTTTTCCAGCTGTTGGTTAAAGTAAACAGATTCATGTGTTAACAGAAACCAAGAAACAGTGAACTCCAAGGGGACAGGTTCAATTTGCATAGCATGATGAAATATAGTGTTGCTTTGAAAACCATTTATTTTCCAGTTCAGAAGTATTTATGTCTTTCCTATATTTCCAACATGTTTGTTTAATGCACTTTTACTGCATTACATTCTGATAATTTTAAAGAACAGAGAAAGGTATAACTCTTCTGTAAACAGAGAACTGAGGAGAAGCCCAGTTGCAGCCTTGTCCTGTGGTGTGGGAATGTGAACCATCACAGACAGTAAAACTGCCTGGGTGAGGACATGCAAACCTTAGAATTCCTTCTCTCTTTGACATTTCTGTGTCCAAGGAATACATCCGTGAGAAGCATATTTTATCACATGTTCAAAAACATATATGTAACTTTATGGACACGTACCATTTCAACTTTCTGACAATTTCATATTGCCAATAACTCAGTGGCAGGGTAGTACTGGTAGAAGTATGGGATAATGTGGTATTATATGGGAAAATCCCCCAGTATAGTGGGAAATGGTTCTGGGACAGAAAGATGAACCAGTGACAGGAAAGGATAAGCTAACATTCTAATGATGAGGAGCAAAAGATTAGTGGGGTGATAAAAATAGTACAGGAGGCTGAATATCTCACTCAGTTGTGCTGGTTTTTTTTTTTTTTTTT
>WEIU01007904.1:32829-45204 GCA_013389925.1 Aegithalos caudatus | reverse complement strand
TTTTTTTTTTTTTTTGTTTTGTTTTTTTTTTTTTTTTTTTTTTTTTTTTTTTTTTTTTTTTCCAACAAATTACAACAAATGGACAAAGAACACATGATCATTAACTACCTGATATTGGTTGTCACCTACACTCCTATACTTGCATATTTTGTTCCTGAATAAAATGGAAACATCCCCATTGTCTGGGAAAATGGGATCAGGAAGGATATTCTGTTGCCATTTTCTGTATTCAGTTAAGCATTTTGAATTAGTTCAAAGTTGTTTTATTTGTTGATATATTTTTATAATGCAAAACATGAGATTTAGGGTAGGAATCTCTAGCAACTTTTTTTGATTTCAGTAAAGCCTTCCATGCTGTCTGTCACAGGGTCCTTCTGAACAAAATGTCCAGCACACAACAGCTGGATAAACACATCATGTAGTGGGTGAGCAGCTGGTTCATGGGTTGGACACAAAGGGTTCTAGTGAATGTGGTGACATCAGACTGGGGAACTGTCACCAGTGGGGTTTATAGGGCTCCATCCTCATTCCTGTGCTCTCCAAAATCTCTATCAACAACTTGGACAGAGAACTCGAGGATATATCAAGTAAGTTTGCTGATGACAGTAAATTGAGAGGAGCTGTTGGCTTCCACAAAGGCAGAAAGGCCCCAAAGAGAGACCTTAACAAATTCAGGGGTTGTGTAATCACCAACAGATGAAGTTTAACAAATGCAAGTGCTGGATTCTGCGACTGGAAAATGGAAATCCTGGTTTTCATAGAGAATGGGGAATGAGATGCTGGGGAAAAGTGCCACTGAACAGGACCTGGGGAGTTTTTGAGAGGAGGAAAAAATGTCTTTAAAAAGCCTGAAGCCTGTTGATTTCCTGATAAATAATCTGTCCAAGCTAATCTATAATCTAATTTTTCCGCTTAGATATTTGGGATTTTCCCCCTTGTGAGGAATTAAAACCTTGACAAAATACATAATTTGGAAAATTTTCTTACCCCTCCCAATCAGACTGGTTTCTGAAAATATGTTGAAGCAACAGAAGAATCTAGAGACTAATGAGCCATTCTGATAAAAAAAGAGAAGCTTTAAATCTAGCACAGATACATACCAGACTAAATCCTGGACATCTAATTTTTGAGTATTCTGGGCTCAATTAACATTTTTGCCTCAATTTCCCCATTAAAAAATGAGAAGCAATAAAATGCTTACCTTTATATTCATAGGGATGCTCTGTTGGTAATTAGATGCTGTCAGACAGAATTACTGTAAATTACAGTAATTACTGTTCATTAATTAATTCTGTCAGTTTTATGTTTTATTGTAATGCACTGTCAAAGTGCTATAGTGTTTAAATTGGATGCATTTAAAATGAACATTCACATTAAAAATGAGTGAAAGAGAACCTTTTATTGAAATTTAAAAAAAAGTTCCAAAGAAATATTTTATTATGATCTGATTTTGGCTATGGAATTCTGAAGCAGAAAAGCACTGCATACTAGTAATTGCTTGTATTATTATAATTAAAAATGATACAAAAAATATGAAGAGACATTAGGTATTTAAATTGAGCTGCTTATTTTAGAGCAGAATTCAGTATTTAATTGTTACATTCTCTGTTGAACCAGGTGTATTTCCAGTGAATGTTTCGTGCCAAAGAGAATTAAGGCAGGAAAGTTGACATTTCCCTCAGGAGAAAAAAGACTAAATATTAAATCTGCATCTCCCACTGCTGGAAGTGAGGTTTCCTTTGGCTCATACTGCACTGAAATACTGCAAATATTGGTTTATTGTAATCACGTAATTTGCACTATGCAATAAAGTGGTGGTAATCATGCTAGTTCTATATTCTCTGAGATTTTGTAATGATTTTTTCTATGTTACTGACATGTAAATATACAGAGAAAAGGCTCTGCTGTTTCCTATCCCAGGTTAAGACATGGTTGGCAGAATATATACTCCTCCTAAGGTGGCCCAGGATACCATTAGCCCTCTTGGCTACAAGGACACATTGCTGGCTCATGATCAGATTGTTATATACCAGCACCTTCAGATTCCATTCTACCAAGCTGTTCTCCATCTGGGTATCCCCCAGCATTTATTTGGGATGGGTTTGTTCCTCCCCAGGTGCAGAGCTTTTCACTTCCCTTTTGTTGAGCTTCATGAGGCTCCTGTCAGCCCATCTCTCCAGCCTGTCAAGGTAAAAACTCACTGAAATTATTACACTGAAAAGGAGAGCTAGAAGGAAGGTCACTTTAGTCTAAGAGCAGTGAACAGGGATAGATTTATTTACAAGCATCTCAAGTTTCACCCAGCCATTCAGACTTTTGTGTTTTAAGAGGGTTTTGGTTGGTTTTATGGTTTTGGGACTGGTTTTGTTTTGTTTTCCCTGGGGTTTTTATTATTCTTGTAATGCATACCTGTAGGGAATAAAATAAAGTATCATTTGATGGATTCATTTCAAAAAGGCAAGGGAGACAAAGGTAATTCTGCTTCAAGGATCTGGTTGATTTGGGTCCCATAGAGCAGGAAGTTCCCATTAAAAGTGATGTATTAACATTCAGAATTCTTTAAACTGGGAAGAATTTAGGTTAAGCTTCTCTGTTGATACTAGCTGTGGTATTGCTTCAAGTCGGTGGAACAGAGCACATTTGGAGCTTTTTGTATCAAAGATCTCTTTAAGTTAAAACCAAAGTGGAAGCTGTGCAGGTCATGAAATCCTGGAGTCATACTGCGACTGTACAACACTGTTACCCAAGTCAAATGGCACTGTTTTTCTCTGATTTGCTTTATAAATTGATCAAAAGTCAAAACATTGATTTAAGTGTAAGTAGCTGAGGCTATGTGCTTATGAAGTCCTAGAACAATACAGACAAATACTGAAGTGCTTTCTAGAATATTACTTTACTGTTCAATCTTTTACTATTCAAGGAGCTGCGAGTGAAGTAAAACTGCATGCATGCCAGTAAAATTCCTAACTGGTAAACAGTCTTCAGCAGTCACTGGGAAGAGGATCTTGATAGAGGCCTCAAATGTAGAAGCAAATTCTTTTTTATCTAACTTGGCATCGATATTTCATCAATACTCCAGTCCCATGCAGGGGGTCAATGGTTTTAATTTTTGAGGTATTCCAAATTACTAGATCAATTCTAAACTTTTCATTCAGTTTTTAATCAAAATAAATTAAAAATTATTTAACAAAAACTGTGTTTCTCAACACTGGAACCTGAATTTTGGCCTTATTCTTTTGTTTTGTTGTTTTTTGTTTTTTTTTTTTTTTTTTTTTTTTTTTTTTATTTTTTTTTTTTTTTTTTTTTTTTTTTATTAGTGTCTTGTTTTCCAAAATGTTATGAGCCTGCTATGCTAAAGGTTATGTATCTTTTCTTAAAATCATCCCCAGTGCTTTGTTTTGCTGTCAGGTGATATAAGTCACTACTTCATTATTTTTAAAGGGGACTGTATTGACTAATTTGAAAGTAAAATTATATTGAATAATAATAAAAGCAAATCCTTTTGGTAATCTGAGATTTTCTAAAAGGTATCTTTTCCCATGCTGCTTGAGAAAATTGCAGAGATGGGTCTGTTTGAGCCTATGGACGACAAAGTTTTTTATTGTTTGTAAAATCTGCTAATTTAAGGCACCTGCTAAGTGAGATGGAAGGCATTTTTATGTGTTTATTAGTTTGAATTATATTGCTTGCATATATCAAGCAATGAATGACAGATAAAATAGTTTCCTTTGTGGGTATGTAAACAATGGTATTTGGCTAGTTAATCTGATCAAACAATATTTACTTTGGGGTTTGTTATTTTTTTCTTAAACCAGTTATACTTTCACCATAAATGCTGTCTCAGCTACTGAATAAACTGTGTCTCTCTCAGTGTATCTGTTATAATTATGGCAGTCCTTTACATTCAAAAGCTTCTTTTTGTCTAGAATTGCATAAAAAGAAAACAGTACTGGATGAAGATGATAGCAATGAAATATTTCGTTACAGCAGCAATAGAGTAGTTTAATTTGGAAGTAGTAATAGTAAATACCTTCTTTCTTAGATTAAAGAACCCCCAGGTAAAAACTCTTATCTGAATATGGTATTTAGGAAGTCTGGGAAGTATGGAAAATGACCAGGGACAGGTCAAGAGAATTCATGGGAGTCAAGGTTGAACTAGATTATTTTTGCTTGATAACCTAGTTGCAGCTTGGGACAAACATTTGAATGCCTAGTACAAATGTAGATATTTAATTCCAATAGGTGAAAAGTTTATCCCAGGTGAAACAATGCCTGTATCTCTAACATGTCAAAAGACCACTTGTGTCAGTGATTATTCTAAGGGGCCCTTATACAGTGTTTCTGAAACTCTTTAGTCTTTAACATGAAAATTATTCTGTAAAGATGTGGGGAAACATCTTTGCAACCTGCATATCAAAAATGAGATAATGAGCTGACATCAGTTTGTAGATCTCTTGGACTAGTTAAAATTGCATATTTTCAACTAGTATACTGCTCTCTACTTATTTTTTTTTCCAAAATCAATTACATTTTTATGTAATAATTGTACTAGTGCTCATATAATGTACTTCCTCAACGTACCAAAAATTGGAGGTTAGCAGAAACAATGTACATAATCATGCCATATAATAAGTGAAAAAGTCATTAATTAGCAGATCAGTAAGTAGATGCAAATAGATTGTCTCATCAAACAGCTGTATTTTTAGCGGATCTTTTAATCTGTAGTGTCTAGTCTTTGTTCTTAACTCAGGAGAAAATGTAAGGTCACTTTTGGTGTTTGTGAATGATTCACAAACTAAAAGGAGGTAAAAAAAGCATCAATGGCTACAGTAGTTCTAATGGCTTACCCATCCTGCTGTGTTAGAAAACTTTATGTAACCCCTGTGGTGGCACTATGTGCTAAAGTAGCTATTTACATTCCTACTGCAAGCCCTTAAGGTGACCCCAGTCACTGAATTCTGCAAAAGAAAGCTTTTAAGAGTGACAGATGTCCCAAATGCCATTGCTGCCATTTCAACACAGTCTTTCCAGAGCTTTCCCCTCTGCTGCATCCTCTGGATGCATCAAGCTCTCTCTGACCTGCCTCTGTGGATACCTGATTTGTGCAATAGTTTACCTGTGTCTGCTGACAGACCCAGACAGGTCAGACGAGGCAGAACCGGGCAGTGGGTTCATAGGGCATCTAATATATGGACCAAATAGGGACTTCTCTGTTTGCTTTTTTTCTGCTGGGTCTTGTATCAGCATTGGACAGTACTGCTGGCCTTCAAAAGTTGGATTGCAGGTCCAGCTGGCTTCTGGTTGCTGGCACCAGGACCCAAGGTTGAGCAGGCACCATGTGCATCTGTCTTCTGTAGCTGCCAAGGAACAAGATGATGCCATGGGAAATAGCAAACACACTATGATGACCTTGTAATTAGTGCTTACATGGGTGGTTGCTAGACAGATTTGAGTTGCCTGGGAAACCCCCACTTAAGCTCTCAACCTACAATGTCAAGGCAAGAGCCCAAGACTAGCATTTATAGAAGCTAAGTGAAGCATTTGTAGAACCTTAGTGCTGGAAGGTGTGAGGTTGCTCTATTCTTAGTGATCATCACGGGCACTTAATATAGCTGTGGCTCTAATTGTGGCCACATATGGAGTGCTTTTCCTATGCAGTATCATGCAGTGTTGGGCTATTATAAGTAAGATTTTTACTACATCCTGCCCCTGAAAAGGTAAACCATATATGAAGTCATAATGAGATGGAAGAATTATCTGGAAAGGAAGTTGTGTGGGATCTGCTGCATTGCACATGAGTATTATGCTTCCATGAACTCAAGCAGCTCTAGGAGGTAACTTCTGTCCATGGGGTGATCCAGAAAGTAGGCAGCATAGATTCCTGCCTACTACCAGATCCACTAGACTACCCAAATAATTTTTTTCTAAAATGTTCTGAAGGCCAAGACTGGGAATTATCCACTAAAACTTCATGGACATTGTCAGAGGGTACAGTGCATGTAACTATATGAACTGTACCTTTTAATAGGCCATATTGGGTTAATCACAGCCAGTAACTTAAGCACCCTCCATCTGCTTGCTTACTGACCCCACTCCAGTCCCTGCAACAGAGCAGCAGAGAGAAGAGCAAAAGTAAGAAATAAAGTAAGAAAATACTGAGTCAAGATAAAGACAAATAAAGTGATAGCAAAGGGGGAGGGAGCAATGCAAAGGCAATTGCACACCACCTCCCCCAAGTAGACCAATGCCCAGCCAGCACGTCTACCTTGGAAAAACTACCCCATGCTTTGTATTGACAGGGGTGACATTATTTGAACATGCAATATCCATTTGATCAGTTTGGTCAGCTGCCACAGAATCACAGAATCACAGAATATGCTGTGTTGGAAGGCTGTCCCCTCACACCTCTTGCCCATTCCCAGCCTGCTCTCCTGTGGGAGGGCAGAATGAAAAGAAGATGAAGCCTTGGTGCTGTGCAGCACTGCTCAGGAATAACTAAATCACTAGTGTGTTTCCAAGACATTTGTCATAACAAGTCTAAAGTACCATGCCAGCTACTATGATGAAAATTACTTCCAGCCCAGTCAGATGCAGTATATACACTGCAATAAAAGATTTGGAAGAAGGAAAATGCTCATAAAGGTAAATATCATACAGACAAAAATCTGAAAAAGCTTGGGTGAATATAAGAAAACCAATTGTTGCCCTTTCAAGACATAGGACAGATTTTAATACATTAGTATGCTCAGTTCTTATGATCATAACCCAATAAAGTTATTGAAAAATTTAAAAGAGTTCAGAAAGCAGTCTTGGTGATGATGAAGTAACATGTTTTACTGTATGAAGTTTGTGTTAATCAAGACATTGATTAAGAGTTATGAAAATTAGGAATCTCCTGAGATCCCTTCCTTCCTAACTCTGGAATTCAGAGCTTAAGGCACCAATGTTGTAACTTTGACTTTAAAAAATGCAAAACAAGCACAATATTTTTCTACAAGCAATTGCCACTGTCCTTTGGGATATGTCACTGAAGCTGAGGTTTGAAAATTTTAAACTCAGGATTTTCTGTTTGTTTTCCAAAACAGTTGTCTAGTTCTATGAGAGCTGCTGCTAGCTGTGGTGAGTAGAGTGATGAATGCAGAGAATTCCTCTGGGTAACATTGTACAGGAGGTCAGAATATAGAATTATAGTGATTCTTGCTGGTCCTACAGTCTGTCATCCATAAAGTAAATTAACATCTCCTGTGTTTTCCACAAGAAATTTTTTACTCAACTTATTTTGCTTTTATATTTCCAAATATGTATTTTTTAAGAATATTTTCTTTCTTAACCTAGTTAAGTTCACATATTTTAATGATTAAGACCATTTACAGTTTTGTCCAAAGATGATTTTTGTTTTTATTTGCTGTATTAAGAACAACTGTTGCAGCTAAAATATGAAGTACAGGCTTGGATTTTCTCTCAAGTACCACAGATTTTGAATTTTCTCATTTCTAAGAGAAACTACAATTTTGTCAGTTGTAAGATATACTCATATGTATTTGTAAACATAAAATTTCAGTGATAAATCCCAATGCTTAATAAACACAAGCAATTCTATATTTAGTATTAATGTAAATGGATTTCTTTTGTTCGGTGGTATTATTCTGGTTTATACCAGTTGAAAAAAAGACACAACTACTCTTTATATTGGAAATAATAGCTATTCAATTTGCATCATGCTCTAGTAACTTGCTAAAGGAAATAAAAAGGGATATAAAAGTAGAGATCTTAAAAACATTTCTTGGAAAATTTGGAATTAAACTTCAGTGATTCTTACTGTGGAAGAGTCATTGAGAATTGCATTTCTGCTAAGCCTTTCGTGTTAAATCAGACTTCATAAAAGCATGCAATTTCCCCTAATCAGGGTTTATTTTTATCCAATGCTATATCAAGGAATTTCTCTTTACATTATTTTAACAATAATCTTTCAAAATCATTTTTCAATGTTACTCCTGGCCCTTTGTTTTAATGAGTCAATTTTATAATGACAGGTAACTTATGTAGTTCACTGTGTGAGTTAAGGCCACAACTAGTTTTACCATTTTTGACTGAAGCATAAGCCTAAAGCCTTTGAAAAAATCTTCCAATGAAATGTATCTTTGGCAACATCCATCACTGCCAGACAAACAAGCTGATTTGTTTATTAGTGCCTACATCACCTGAAGATGTTAAATCTTTTTTACATTTTACACCGTAACTTAAAGGAACTGAGTCGCGCAGCCAGTATAGTCAGAGTACCTAGAGGCGGTTCTCAGTTCCAGGCTTCAGCTTCACAAAAAACTATGAAAGCAGGATCTCTCCATGCTCACAAAAGGCAAATAAAGGAGTGCAGGCTTGGGAGGTGTTCTAAATGCCAGAATTGCCACCTTATCATTAATTCAATACATACGGTCCCTGTCAAACTGTTGGGACAAGGTAGAGGCTACACATTTTTCATGTGTACTTGCTCATGTACTTGCATGTATGAATATTTGTCATGATCTGTGCTTGAACTGCACAAAAATATATGAAACTATAACAGTGAGAGTGAAAGAACATACTAAAGGATATGAGTATGATTACCAGCAATTCTGCTAAGGAGAAAAAATTCCTCATTTTTATAGACTTTAGTCTATAGAATCATAAAAAATAAATAGAGAGTTCCTTAAGTCCAGTAAGTTCTTTTTTATTAAATAATCAAGTAGACCACTAGCACCCCAAGTGGGTAAGATACTAGAGTAGCATCCACTATGAAGCTGGATATTAGCATTCAGAAGTTTTTTAATATTCTCTTTTCATGTTTCAAATGTTAACACTTGGCTTTTTAACAAATGTGAGTTTGTGTTTACAATTGTCCAGCATTAATGGTGAGTGCCTGTACTGCTTTTGAAAGAGGGGTGTCTGCCAGCAAAAGTTGTAATCTCCCTTTGAACAGAGAATGTAAACCCCCTCCCTCAAATTATTATAATTTTGCAATTAGGGTTTTCAGGCAAAGATTTGGGAATAGAAATAACACTTCTTTACTAGGAATATTAAAAAAAAAAAAAAATCAAATTTAATAGTACAAAAAGACAAGCAAAACAAAACAAACAAAAACCCTAGAAAACCCTGACAGAGTCAGGGATGTGACCGGACACCCTGTTGGTCAGGGTGTTAGAAGCAGTCCAGATGAATCCTTCTGGAGTAACAGACACAGTCCTGTGGAGTAGCGGTGATCCTGTAGAAAGTCCAGTGATGGTGAGATGGGTCCAGTCTTCATCCGTGAATCCAGTGGATAACAGGATGTCTTGGTGTTCCCACGTCTCCCTTTTATCTGGGTAGGAATGCTTGGAGCACCCCTCATTGGGTGGAGCATCTCCCAATGGGAGGATGCAATGTGTCATGTCATTGGTGAGCCATAATGGCCCATTATCAGAAAGCATCAGCCCCAAAACTCGTGTTTGGCCACCTCTTTGTTTTTGGCCAAGTACTCATAAGCACCCATAGGCACCAAGCAATTAGTTCCCAAGCAAACCACAAACACAAAGGAAACAAATCCAACCTCCAACAGTGGCAGAGAGCCTGGTGAAAGCAGTTGTCATCTTTCTCCTGAAGCAATTAATCTAAATTAGTCTTTCCAATATCTGAAACATTGGGTATATGTATGAATTTCAGGAAATGTGATTTCATATTTTGAGTTATTTTGAGAGCTGGTATGGAAGAGAAGATAGATGTTTAAAGAAGCGTCTTGAAGTTAATATAATTAAACATCTATTAATTGTCAAGAGAGGGCAGGAATGAGAATGCATTCAGCAGCTTTGGCATTTGGCAAGCAGCCCATGGCCTAACTTCAACTTAAATAAATTTTTAAAAGACTTAAGGGCAAGATTCAGCACTTTCCTCCCTAACTGCAGGATTTCTTTNTTGGACAAAACATTTACCACATATATTTCTTGTCCTGGGAGTGAGAGTTCACATGGTAAATGAGAGCCACATTGCTCATATCCTACCAAGAGGCTTTTGGGTCAAGCACAGCTGAGTGCTGTGTAAGAAGCTGAATGAAACAGAATAATGTATTAGCAGGTCAAGCTTATTTAGGAAAGATTTCTTATTGGGATCAGGGGGAAATAATGTGCTGTAGGTGTTACAGTGAATCTTGCAGATTACATTGTGACGGAAATTTTTATATTTTAAGCCAGAATATGTATGCAGTATGGATGATTTTCATTTAATTTTTAGAGGAAGGAAAAGCAGAAAAAGATCAGACCGTTTCCTTTTTTAACAGCTTCATGATGCAGCTATATGTTCACACATTTTTGTGACGTGTTAATAGCAAACACAGTAGTTAATGAGGCATAGAGGCCTGATGGTGTATTATATTTCAGGCAAAAGGATGTGTGATTTATCAGATTTGTTTTTCTTTGTCCTTAATTTTTCTGTGATTAACGCGTGGTGCATATGCAAAGCTTTCTGTATTTTAATGGAAAAAAAATATAGCAGCTTTTCTTCTTCAAACTGTCAATGAAAAATCCTTAAAAACTAATCCTCCCCCCCCCCAGAAAAAACACCACAACCCCCCAAAAAAGGTACTTTTAAACACAAATATATGAACATTTTTAATGCTATCAATTTAGATCTATAATTGCAAATTCTCCTTGGATTAATTTATGGTATTATGCCTTAGCGTACACCCCAGGGAATCACAAACAAAGTTAATTATTCCTCTGAGATGTACAATTTCCACCCTTTGCCCTTCAATCAACAGCTTGCAAAGCAGTAATTGAGAAAAAAAATCGGAATGTATTAAGTTATTTCTTCTTCTCATACAGAAATAGGGGCAGCTGGCTGGTACTGGGTTCTTACACAGCCCTCTGGCCACTTGCAGAGGCAGGATGTTAGACTATACTGATTCAGGTCTGATCCAGTATAGTAATTTCTGTGTTGCTTACCCTTAGCCTTTGTTATTCTGGGTCAGTTGATCAACACATTAGGAGCTGTAACCAAGAGTCTATCCATGTTTTGACCAACTGGTAAGGAAAAGCTTAGCAGCAGGCTGTAATGTGCCTGCTTATTCAGTGTGAAATAAAGGCACACAAGAGCCTTTGAGGGATCGTTTCTTTTTTGTTTCTTGTTTTATTACGAGTAGTGGGAACTCAGGGTAACACATTCTAGACAATGTTACAACTGTTCCTGAATGATTGAGTTATTAACATGTCACAGGGTTGTGTATTGCAGGTATTGGAAATATTGTGACTGATACTGAAGATGTTTTGTGGTAGTTAGATTCTCATATGTATCTTTACATTACTGTAAAAATGCTTTGATATTGCCTATGTGCCATTATTGCAAATATGTTTGTGATCTGTGTTTTTCTGACCAACTGTGTGCTACTCAACCATTTGTCTTGTGAAATTGTCTATAAGTATTATAATAATTATTATTATGAATTATAAAACTTTTCCACTTTCTCTTGTTCTTCTCTAATTAATATCGTCATTGCATCTAAAAGCATACGGTAAAGAAAGACTTCATGGCAAACCTCAGTGTTTGTCTTAGTGCCAGGGTAGAAACTTCATGTAGTATTGACAGCAAACCCCACCAACTGCTAGTGAGATATAGCTGCAGATTGCTCTTCCTTTCATTTACTGCTCAGTGTTAGCAATATTTTGGGAATGACTGCTGTGAATGACTCAAGGCTAATTGCTGTCCTTTCTTATTCTTGTTGATCATACTTGTGACAAACCTAAAAGTTCTTTTCCTATCCTTTACAGCAGATAAAAATTAAGAAAAAAAAAAACATCCTGTGGAAGAACTGTGCCATTTCCACCCAAAATTCTGCCTCTGCACTTCCCAATACTGTGAACTTTTGTAGAGGTTAGAAATGAGAAAGATCTTTTAGGTCACCTTGTCTTCCTCACAGTTGTACGTAGAGTAGATTCACATAAGGCACAGTCATGTCCCCTCTGCACTGAAAGGGAGCATTCTTTTCACATGGCATGAGTGCTTCACTGATACTGGAAAGAAGAGAAAAGACCTTTTTCCTGTAAAGGGTGTGTGAGATGAAGTTGTAGCGTGTCGGCACAAAAGGGGCTTTGTTAATTGCTATTGTGCTAATGGTGCTTTGAATATGACTGTTTTGTAAGCAAGAAACAAGCAATGATTCAGATGAGCACTGCCTCAAAGAAAACTTGAGCAGGGCTGGAAGTGAAAAAAAGTCTCGGGCATTTGGCAGGCCGTTTTTGAATGGGTTGCACAGATTCAAGTAGTCAAGACCATACATGTAATAAACAGGGCACTGTAGCTGTAGCATCCAATACAAATTTGTTTAAAAAAAAACAGACCAAAACAAAAAACCCCAACAAACAAACAAACAAA
>WEIU01007904.1:19118-29932 GCA_013389925.1 Aegithalos caudatus | reverse complement strand
TCAAAAGAATCATAAGTACTTATATTAATTGTATTCTCACTATGAAAAGTGATACCATAAAAATGGCTCCTTTGTTCTTTGTTTTCACCTGTTTCTCTAGATTTATTTTTTTTCCTTAATCTTCATTTTTGATGCATTGATTTATATCAAAATCCCCAGTAAAATTGTAGCTTATTTTTAATAATTGATGAAAGCAAAAAGTCACAGGCTTACCCCAAAAAAGCATACTGTTTACTCTAATACAACATCTAGTCATGTGGAATAGGGGGAAAAAACTTTGGTTAGGAGATAAGTACAGCTTCATTGCTGAGTTCCCTTTTCTAATACTTTTAATTTTTCTCACAGCAATAGCTTCATCTATTTCCATGCTAGTCATCGAGCTCATTTCAACTCAATTTGCTTCCATGTTCTGTTCATACATACATGACAAAAGGAGGGCAGAGTTTCCCATTGCTCTGGTTGTTGATAAAGGAAGCCCATTGTACTTGAGAACAGCTGAATTATTATCTCTTTCAGTGCACTATAAAATGTCACCACCGTGTCACAGCAGCAATACACATGCTGACACCAGACTTGGAAAGTACTAAAAGCAATGAGGGCCGCAGCAGAACCACTCAGCTAAATGCTTGTCCTTTGAATACACATGAAGAAACTTAACGAAAATTCCCAGAAAAAGCTGTCAAAAGATTAAAGACTAATGGAGTTCTCTTCTCAGGCACATGAAACCTCACATTCTGATTCTCATTGCTTTGCCCATGCAAAAGCAATTGTCAAATGGAGAGTGCTTTTAGGGTTTTTTTTTTCCTTTTTTTTTAAATTTTCTTTCTTTTTATATTTTCCTTACTAAGCATGTGCAAAGTTCATTGAATGTACCCAGTAAGACTGGGTACATGAACTCTCTACAGCTAGAGTCCCGAGAAGGACCTTGATCCTTGACTATAATTTTAGTGTGTGTTTTGTGAGCATAGAATCAGATACTGTGCAGTCACATGTGAAGCTGTCCAGTTATTCTTTGTTACCCACATCCATGAGTATTTATGCTCTGAGGTGCAGTCTGTGTTTTAATGTTTTTTGTGAGGTTGATTTATGTTTCATAGATGGGAGTGATGTCAAGGTCCTTCTCCCTCTTCCAACAGCTGCCCAGCCTTCTCTGCATAACATAGGGATGGCAGTGAGTGTCTGGTCAGTTCTCATTTGACTTTCAAGTGTAGTGAACATGGTCTTCCACTACAGTTCTCTGCTCACGTTGTCAGGAGGACTGAAACTGGTGTACTTAAGAGAAGAAAACCCAATATGTTTTGGTTGTTTGCCTTCACTTACCTACACTGTCGTACTGACTCCACTGAACAAGTTGCTCAAGTATTTGACATTGCCCAATAGCTTCAGTAGCTACTACATATTGCTGAGATTTGTCCTCATTTTCCTTTTNATTTTCCTTTTTTTTTTTTTTTTTTTCCTAGTATCTGTTTTCCCACTGCTTCCCATTTTAACCCTTCTTGTATATTCTTTGCCATGATCTTCAAATTCTTTTTTTGTGCCTGAAATTGCTGTCCCTTTCCAGTGAAATTTGCTGTTCTCAATGTGCTGGCAGCAAAGTGAAATGTGATGGAAACCTGATCTCTGAAGGGTTCTTTGCTGGCATATCACTGTTCAGATTTTTACAGCACACTAATTGAATATAACAGAACAGAACAGCAGGGGACAGAAACAGAAAACACTGAGTCTTGACAAAGGCTTCCTCTAGGGGTATGTCTCCCATTAGCATCTCTTATTAGAGAGCAAACGCTTAAATACCTGCAGACAACGAAGCAGTATCATTCATAGATTGAAAACCATTGAATATGTGCATCTATGGATATTCAGGCAAGTGCTGAAATCCTGG
The DNA here is from genome assembly GCA_013389925.1 of Aegithalos caudatus. Classification (NCBI taxonomy): domain Eukaryota; kingdom Metazoa; phylum Chordata; class Aves; order Passeriformes; family Aegithalidae; genus Aegithalos; species Aegithalos caudatus. The sequence goes on along the minus strand of WEIU01007904.1, from coordinate 28,050 downwards.
GCAAAGTTGCCAACTCAAAGCACTATCCAGGTTGCCTATTGAAAGCACTGATATTTTAATATTTAGTTAGAAAATGCTAGTTTTGAAGAGACTAGAAGCACATGTATTGTCCCTAAATAAAATTCAACATATAAATTTTATCAGTATTCATTATTTACTATAAATGTCAGGATATTTCTTGTGGCCCTGTGAAATTTAGTAAATGATAAAAAATGATGTTTTGTCAGTTTCTGTTTGACTGCCTTATAGACATTTGGAAAATATGTGATATATTTCCTGCATTACTTTTCTGAGTAAGCAATTTTGTCAGCGAGAGTGCTACTTGCCAGTGAGGGGCTGAGGAGTTGAGAACAAATGTTAAGATATATTACAATCTCAAATGAGATCAATTAGAAACAGAAGAATACTGACCCTTAAAAAGTAAAATGAGAACAGACATGAGTTGATGGGGAAACTGATTTGTAGGGCACTTTCCATGTTAGGATAATGCTTCTGTCGTACAAATATTTGTACATCTGGATGTACAAATGTAAGGTACCTATCTCTATATCAGTGAGTCACAGAGTATTAAAGGTTTCAAAGAACTAAAAAAAGAGAGGCCAGAAAAATACATTCTAGTTTCTACACTACAAAAAGCCAGGTAACATGTTCCTTTGCATTTAGTCTCATATGCTTTTCATTGTTTATTTATTTATTGTTTGGGGAATCATAATGAGGAAATTCTTCTATTTGGAGACGCAAACAGGAAAAAAGATAAGAGCTGTTGAATTTCTTGAGAGTGCTCCTACTATCTGGATTATACTTCAGTTTTTCTTTGTGTAATTCTTTTTAATCTGTCAGTATATATTTATTTCAGAGTCTTATGAAGATACAGCAAAACATTATGTCATAAAATTGAATGAATACATGGATACCTTTCTAAATGCAGTTGTTTAAATTTGGTTTTATTTTTTCAAAGTATTTTCAAGTAATTTTTGCATCAGTGGTTTACTAAACTCTCTGCATTCACTCAGATTAATCCAACAACTTCTTATGCTAGCCAATTCAGATAAATTCCTAGGGATTGCTCATGTAACTGGCAGTGGTGTCCCTTAGGGAGTCTTTGTTTGGGATAATATGGATGACTGCATAATTTGGAGATTGTCTCCTAGGTATTATCCTGCTCCTCCTAAATACATGTTGTACAAGGTGAAATCTGCATAATTTCTGATAAAGACAGATTTTCATTCTTTTTTGGGGTACTGGTAAACACTGATGGTATTTTCTCAACCCAGAGGTTGCAATAAGATTTATCCCTCAATGGAACTATGATTGGATGAGCTGCAGGAAAAGCCTCTGCCCTGTCATTCAATCTTATACTCATGATCTTGTTACCTGGTCTCAATTTGTAGCTTCTCTGTAGCCCACAGGAGATCACTTTTTCCCATATATTTCTCTACCTCAGCTTAAGCATCCCTCCCAATCTTGACAGCAAGAGCTAAATGATAAAATAGGTGTCTAGACATTGCTATATTGCTGTTCTTAGAGCTAAATAGTCTTTGGTCTAGATGCCCTATAAATAATTGAGACAATCTAGCCCTTTGTGAATTAGCAGTTCTTCAATTCTTTTTAGGGAAGCAGAATGACTGCTGTAAAAGGTATCCAAGCTTTGTGATATTTCCTTGTTTTAAAATAGATTGACATTTGGGGCTTTTACACTATTACAGTCAAATTGCTGCTCTAAAGACAGTTCATGATTGCAGTTTCTTATAGTGGTGTGGCTCAGTCTGTCTTTCTGATGGCCTCTTTCCCGCCACTGCAATTTAACTGATATATGTTTGTGAAAGTGTATTACTTTGCATATTTTTATTGTTGTTTAATTTTTTTATGTATACATATTAAAGCACACTCTCTCTCTGAAGGAAGAAGGGACACACAAAGGTCTCCAGTCTAGTGATTTCTAAGAATTCAGAGTTTTTGTTTCCAGCCATGCAACAAATTCTTGTGTGACTTTGGTCAAAATGATTAACCTCAGTGCACAATGGGGACAATGAACAGCATTTACCAGTCAAAAGTAAAACTAGCTAAACATAGGAAGTTCTGAAAGATGTTTGGGGATCTTTGATAAGTAGATAGCATATATGTACTGAATCAGGCAGAGGAGGGAAATTATCTGAGCAAAATGCTAGAGTTGAAAAAAATGGAAAAAGGAAAAATATCAGATAAAATTAAGAAAACTCTAGCAGATGAGTGGGATGGTAAAACCAGTTGGGATCATTTGGAGTTGAATAATTATAAAAGATGTGGTCCTATTCAATGTTAATAGGGCAAGTGAAATACACTAAGATAAATGTGTCTATGTACATCTAAAGTGGTGAAGCCAAAGGCATTTCTGAACCTTGAGAATCCACTATGCTGATCAGCTTTCTTCAAAGATCAAGGAAAACCACAGTGAAATAATATATGAAAGTCAAAGAGGAAATATTTTCTCCAACGAGTATGTTACAGCTTGCATTAAATGCTAAAAATTACCATTGGAAAAAAAATGTGAAGAACATAATTCTGTAAAAAATATAGGTGAGCTGAGATCTCACTTAAGAAGTATGTTTCAAAACATTGTGGCCTGCTTGGGGGAAATTTTCCCTAGTCCCTACTTCTATGTATCNTTTACTTTATATAGGTTCGTACATCATGGTATTGATTATGCTTTATAAATACATAAAATTTTAAAAGTACTCACTTTGCACACCCCCTTTTATGCATAGAAGCATAATGTATTCTGAAATCACGTGTCAGTATCCAAATGCTGTTTCAATCAAAATTCTTATTCAGTGAAAACAAAGTACATTTTTACTTTTATTTTCTAATTCATTCTCCAACATTAAAAAAGGGACAACAAACTGTAACAATCTGAATGTTATAATTCATCATATTTTAGACGACTGTAAGTTTTTGCATTTACTGCTGCTGAACAAGACCTATCTCTGTTTTTTGCTATCACAAACTGTTGATGATTTTCAGTCAAAAGATTGACTAGAGATGCAGAGATTGATAATTCCCTGAGTGTGGGGTGAATTTGGAAAAAGAATATCTAGAAAACCAACCTGATTTTCCATAGGAAATATATACATAATATTAAACCAGATGAGAGGCTTATATACAAAGCTTATCTAGTTGCAGTATTTAGCAGAAAACAATCTGTGGTCTTCTGAAACTCTACACAACTGAGCAGTCTTAAATTAGACTATGCTGATCATGAATGGAGACTTTTCCTACTACTACCTACAAATTGATTGCAAGTTTCTCTGTCTTACAAAACAGTTAAGATCATACTGGTGGATAGTTTGTCATTATGTTGATACAACGTCTGCTTGCACCCAATGCCTCACAACTGTTTGCATGAAAACCCCTTGGATATTGTCCATTTGTTCTCCAGGTCAAATGGCACTACCCGGGAAAGCAATTCTACCATGTGCTGAGCAATGTCAGTTCCTATTAACTCCAGTTTAAGTGAAGAGGCACAGCCCTCCTTAGGAGATGCAAGGTAGTGTCAGCACAGATTCTAAAGCTGAAATTCAGTTCTTTGCAGAAGCTCTGCACAAAGCCTGTGCATCATTTAAGTGCCACTTAATTCTTTATAATGGAGCTCAGAGTGGATTTGAAGAAGGTGATAGGCTTTTTGCTCTCTTGTCTGCAGAGGGCTGAATTACACCCCTGGTGAATATACACAGTAAAAAGGCAACCATACTGCCTCAGGAAATGCACTATATTCCTTTGCTTTGACTAGTATGAATCAGTTTCAATTACTGATGAAAATTCTTTGACATTATGCTGATAAAAATTGTTGTACATTTTTCTCCCTTCCTATATTACACATTGAGCATCACTCTCACTCTGATATATAATGTGCAAACCAAAAAAGTGAAATGCAAAAATAGATGCAATCCTGCAACCAAGACCAGAACCTCCCTCACGGCACTGTGTGTGAGGACCTGTGTGTTGGTGAGGCTCCTGAAGCAAAGCCATGAGTGGGTGGAGGAGCAGAATTAAAGGGATGCAGAACCCAGTAATGGGGAAGAGATCCCGGCAGGAAGCAGGGTTGGAAGAGGGCATGGGGACTGAGGAGGCAGAGTTTTGATACTGATTAGTTTTAAACCATGTGAGCTGGCTGGATTTTCCCTACAAAAGAAGTTCTGGTTCTCAAGGCTTAAATGTGTGAGCTGGTCTTTACACAGCACAAAAATACTTTAGACTTTTTGTTTTGTAAAATACTTTTGGTATGCTTCAGACTTGTGCGGATATAGCAAATACCCAGACCAAGGACCCCATGGATTTGTAATAATGCCAATAGCAACCAAGCAAACACTGAGAGTACTTCAGAGATACTTTTTTAAAAATAAGATTACTTCAAGTAATATTTCCAGGGAAACCTCCTAGCTGAGATAGTAAAGGCAATCTAGTGGGTATTTCTGAGTTTAGCTTACTATTCAGTCTTTCAATGATCCTTCATATTGTTGAAATATTTGTTGTTGATATTGTGAATTAAGAAAGATGTACATGAAAGTATGTCAGATTTGATGTTACCATTTTGCTGAGCTTTTTCTGTTAAGCCTGTAACTGGATGCATGCCTTCACTGAAAAAGATGAAGCTATTATCTGTTACAGTGGAGGGGTTAGTCTTAAAAACTGCTACAATCCAGTTGTATCTGTAGAGCAGTACCTCTGGTGCCCAAGTAGAATCCACATTTCTGTGTATTATGTGCTATAAAAACCTAACAGAGTTGCTTCAAAAAATCGTAGTTATGAATCATTTCACCATTGATTTGTATATTGCCTAATGAACAATGCAAATTCCTATGTAGATATTTAGTCATTAAAGAAGTTTCATAATTAAAATATTAATATGAATTCAGATTGAGCTTCCACTGAAAGAAATCAGGTTTTGTTATATTGCTAGAACTTACCAACAATTATACCAGACCTGAGGACACAAGTTATTTTGTGTAAGAATATTGGAAAGGGTTTTATTAAAAGACTTTATATTGAACTTCTATTTTTTGCCATGATCCAGTGGTATTGGGAATTGTATTCTTAAGTAGTTTCAGAAAGAAGAAGTCAGGCTGAATCACACATTCAGATGAGCATAAAGCTAAAGCTTCCACTGGGATGAATGCCTGTTCTTAGTCTCCTTGGACCCCAAATTAATTTAGTACAACATAAGCTTCTTGTACTCTTATTTCACTAAATATTTCTCCTGTAGTTCCCTTTTTGATGGGCTTATGATTATTGAAGGAGTGTTATGTGTATTGTTGTCACACGTCAACATAGAGGAAGTCATGATCTGTGTCCCACTATGTGGAACAAGGTCTGGTCTTGAGACCTAGGACATTTATGCATAAATTGAAGTGATGAAGCTTTCTTATAGTTCAGCCAAGAATTGGTGAAATGATCTGTGGAGGAACTGAAGACCATTTCTGCAGACTGAAAGCCTTACAGTTTGAGCAAAAGTTAGTTTGGGAGACCTTACCTTGTTTAGCATGAGTATATGGTACCATGCAAGTGAGTGTCTCTCTGCATATGTATTTTATGAAAAGTATCCTAACCACTCCACTCTACAATATTGTTTTCAGTGATGAGTGAAAGAATAACAGAATACAAGATATTAGTAATACTATTTGCTATTCTATGAGAAGGAAACCAGATACTACAAAGGGGAACTCAAAAAAAGTATTATTATAGTCCAGAAAGAAGTCTTACAGGTATTAAGGCCTCTTCTCTCCCTACCTTGTGGAAAAATTTCTCCTCACAACTCCTTTGCTTTTACTTTATTGCAGTCAGGGCTCTGTTGTTCCAAGACTACATGCTGTGTATGACCTTGCTGAAATTTTGCAGAGCTGGCTTCCCAGAGACACAAGCATTAAGAGTAGACATAAAACATAGATAACACCAGCTTTCTGTTAGAAACCTTCCTAACTAGACTTTTTTCATTGTAGTAGTAGGTTGTTTGTTCCTCTCTTTTCCCTCAGCTTATTGTCTCCTTCTCCATGATTTCTCAACCTTTGCTTCATTCAACACCTGTCCTTTTTCTGTTCCTAATTTCTGCCCCTGACTAAACCCCTACTGTTGCAAGTATGACAGAGTTTCACAATAGCTGTCATTATACTGACCCCTCTAACTGTTCATTATACCTTTCCTCTTTCTCCTGCATGTCTCATGTCTATTTACATTGTAAGCACTTCAAGACAAGGACTGTCTGCTCAGGTTTGTAGAGAGTTTAACATAATGAATTCCAGTTGTGGGACCAAAATGATTAGTTAGGATAGTAAGCCTTTAATTGTTACACCCCCCCAAAATGTTTCCTTGATTAGAAGGAGCACGAAATTAGAAAAATAGCTAGTTTCTCTGTTCTTTTGATTTATAATAAAGCTGTCCTTTGTGGGTTTTTTGGTTGGTTTTTAAGTTTGAAATTAAATTTGTTGGAACAGCAGGTGTTGTAAATAATTTTGTAAATTGCCTAGGGCTTTCTACATCATAAACTATTGCTGAATTATCAAATAATGCAAATAGACAACTTAAATGAGAATGTGTTTAGAGATAAGTGAATGTGAATTCTCCTGCCAATTGTTTTTGGTTTTGTTTTTTTCTTCTTCCTTTTCTGTTTCATAGCACGAATTATCAAAACAAAACAGTGGTGTGAAATGCTTCCGTGTTTAGAAGGAGAAGGCTGTGATTTGCTAATCAATAAATCAGGCTGGACCTGTACACAACCTGGAGGACGGATAAAGACAACCACGGTAGGTCACTCCTCTATTCTATACTTCCTCAATTTCTTATTCACTTTAGTTTGTTGAAAAACAAGAAGTGAGATTTTTAATTGTTTTTCAGCACTTTTATGTAAAGTTTATTGCCTCATAATTAATCTGTGTGCCCAAGTGTGCATGCTGAAATACACAGCAATATTATCACAAAATACAACGTTGGAAAAGATAACAAAGGAAAATGTGTAATTCCCATGGTTACAAAGAGTAGATATTATGTCAAGGTTTTCTTACAAGACACCAGTGGCTTGACTAACATTTGTATCTAGCCAGGACCATATCATATGTTTCAACATACACATTCTTATGCTGTGGTAGTGTAGGGTGTAAAACTCAATGTGTGGTCTAACAGGATGAAAAGAAAGCTTTCACTGGGAGTTTTGAAGAAAACATTTTTGGAATACCAACTATACTGGAAAAACAAATTGCATGGATAGACCTTTAGTTTTTAGTGAGATTTACATAAAATATAGAAAAAGATCCCTTTTCCCAGCTTCCTTTGGCCCTGGTTTGTTGATAAATCCCTCATTGTCTGATTAGGTATCTTTGGGCATATGCTTGTAGTGAAGCTGAAAGTATACACGACAGTAATAGATACTAGGTCCTATAATGTATCAAACAGATTTCTAGAAAATGTTCTCAAATGCCAGCAATTCTTTGACTTAAAAAATGGAAAAAATCTGAAGAGATATAATAGAGCAATTTTCTGATAGCTTGCTAGGCCTCTTGAAATTATTTCCCCTCCTTATAATCTTTTTTTAGATTTACAGGGAGCTTGACTGTAATTTAAATAAGTGCAATTTCAAGAATATTTAGTCTTAAAAGTACTTATCAGTGAGGACTAAATTAATGCCCATCATCCCCTGCACAATTTTTCTGTCTGAGCAGGAGACAGACAGCAGTATAAAACCTTTTCTTGTTTTAGAATGCCTATAGTTAGAAAATTAACATGATTTTCAGTTTTTTAAAAAGGAAGATTCAGTAATGTTTTAAGTAAGATACATACAAAACAAATTTTATGAATTGTGATCACTATTTTTATCCTTCTGTATTTAGCAGATGTAATATTCCTTATGGATGGGGTATAAAACTTAACTAATCTTTGAGGTCTTGCTTTAATATAGTTTGTCTTTAGATCTTTTGCATTCAAGTTATGTAAGAGTGACATAAAAACAACAAGGGAAAGAGAAAAGTTTTTTAAACATTAATGCCAACGTTCAAGGGCAAGGAGATCTAATACCATAACTTTGTCATTCTTGAAATATAGTCTTGAATCTTGTTAATTCAGGAGTATTTTCTGTATCTGAGGTAAACGGAAAATGCATGTACTGTGACACATTGCCAGCTGTCATTTTAGCTCTTTATTTGATGTTTAATGCTAATGGCATGACTGAGTAATGCAAAGTAAGCAGAGGATCTATCCTTCAGTTTCTGTCTTTAATTAAGTGATTCAGATATGCTTTCAGATTAAACACCAGAAGCCTGATTCTGAACTCTTACTTGTCTCTATAGCTCTTTAATGCTATTGACATGAATGGAATGACTCATGAATTTGATTAATGTAAATGAAATCATAATCATGCCCCATCAGTAAAATTAAGACCACGGCAAGTGTAATATTATAAAACAGACTCTCCCCACACAGATTCATCATTGTCATTGGTAAGGAAAGATTTTGCCAGAGCGACAACTGTAGAACAACTCTGAGCATAAGCCCTCATCTAACATCAAGCAGCCTTCAACAGTTGGTATCACACATGCAGACACACAACAAACACGCAGTACTTTCCAGTCAAACCAGACTAGCAACTCAGAATGCTTGCAGAAGCTCTTAATGCAGAAGGGGGAGAGGGAAAAAAACAAGTTCTAAAACAGATTAAAAACTCTGCAAAAAACTCTAGCTTATAATTCAGTACTAGCAAGAAAAATTAAAAAAAACATATATATATTCGTTAGGTACTTGGTTGAAGTGTAAGCTTTGGACCATGGTAGTAGATTTGGAAACTGTGTCATAAGATGACTCCATCAAATGCATGACAATGATTAAAAAGAAAAAAAAAAATTCAACTGAACACTAAGAAGCATTATTTACTGTAGCAATGCTCTCAGATCAACAGCTGAGAGAATTGCTACAG
>WEIU01007904.1:5247-17464 GCA_013389925.1 Aegithalos caudatus | reverse complement strand
AAACAAAACAAAACAAAAAAAAAAATATATATATATATATGTATGTATATACATATAAATATACATATATATATATGTTACATATTTGTAACGTACTTGAGAATTTACTTTTTTTTAGACTGAAGATCAGCTGGAAATATCCTGAGGCCATGGTCTAGTGGTCTGAGCTTGGGAACTGGGAGCCAGAAACTGCTGAGCTCTAACCCTGGCTCTGACAGTGACTCCCTCTGTGGCCTTGGGTAAGTCACTGAACCTCTCTGCCTCAGTTTCCCCAGCAGTAAAAGTAANACTCTGCAAAAAACTCTAGCTTATAATTCAGTACTAGCAAGAAAAATTAAAAAAAACATATATATATTCGTTAGGTACTTGGTTGAAGTGTAAGCTTTGGACCATGGTAGTAGATTTGGAAACTGTGTCATAAGATGACTCCATCAAATGCATGACAATGATTAAAAAGAAAAAAAAAAAATTCAACTGAACACTAAGAAGCATTATTTACTGTAGCAATGCTCTCAGATCAACAGCTGTTAACGCATAAGTGCTATTTCTGCTCCTAATCAACATACATGAGTTGCCACACACTATCATGCCATCATGGTATTTAAGTGTACTAGGAAGGACTTCTGGCTGGGAAGGGCCAGAAAAATAACTACCAGGTAGTATGGGGAAAAAAATTAATTAGTTACTGTATCCTGTTCTTAAGTAGAAATCATTTTTGACCCCATCCCGAGCAATTGCCAGATTAGGTCCTTCATTTTTTAACTGTCAATTTTATTAAAGCACATTCATTAATCTAATATCAGCAGCCCTTTCCTGCTGATATAGCTTTCATCTTAAAGATATTTTTGGCAGTAGGTCTTGAGTTATCATAATGATAGTAGATCGTATGGCAGAGATATCACTGTTTGGTAAATGCTGACAATAATTTGTCACCCATACTAAAGTCAGAACAGTGTTGAACTCTGATGGACTGGGACCAGCTGTAGTGATAATACCAGCTTTTCACATTGATTCCAGGAGGTTTTGTGGAAATGCAACTTTTTGAGTACTGGGTTTAGAAGCAGCATGTGGAAAGTAAAGGCTTGTTGAGATTTTATAGGTGACATGAGTTCTCTTTTAAGTGAGAAAATACTATAGGACTCATATTAAAATATGGTTCTTAAATAGAAAAGGAAGAAATAGAATTTCTTTTCTGTAGAAGAGTTAAACATTTAATATTTTTTCTATGAAAATTCCAAGCAAACAGCAAGTGAACATGTCCACTTCTGTAAAACAAAAGTGCAATTTCTTTAAAATGTTTGGAAAGGGCTGCTGATTTTTACTTTATGTTTTGTGTCAAAATTGTTTACACATTCTATGCAGAACCAGATTTTTCAACTGGCTGGCACTTTTTGTGATCACCTCTGGAAATAATGCAACCAAATCAGAATTCTCTCCTCAGATAAGTAGTGGTGTTTTATATCCATTTTGTGCTCACTTTGCAAAGCTATAAATGACTACACAAGGTGCAAGGCGAAGGAAAATCAGACTCAAAGTATACTCTAAATGGATCTGGATGTCACTTCTGCCCTGTTGTTCTTTCTACAAGGTGTGAATGAACTGAGGATTTTTCATCTGCTAAGAGGCTTTTAGAATTGAGGACCGACTGGGCTAACTGCCAATCTGTGTATTAAGAGGCTGACTGTCAATACAAGGAAACAATATGGCAACTTGTAAAAGAAGATAGCAAGAGAATACTACACAGTTGTTAGCAATTTTAACATACTAAGTACTTTCATATAACAATGTCTTTAGAGTCCTTACTTTAACATATCCTGCCTTTAAAAATTTCTTCTCCTTCTGCTATTCTCACTGCTTTTTCAATTATTTATTAAAAATTAAACGATATTATTTTTAAAAAAATTTCGTAGTTTTAATAGTGCCAGAAGAGATGCCCCTTTTTTTCTAAAGAAACTGCCGAAGGACCTTTCCTTTTATATTTCAAGTGTAAAACTTGCTTGTGTATAGATGAGAAGATGCACAATGTGTTGTTTTTACAGGGGAGATTAATTTTTAGCAGGCAAGTGTATATATGTTGTCAATGATCCATCACTACCTAATTGTTACTTAATTAATTCCTTTTTCTACATAATGCGATTTCAATGCACGGAGCTTAACAGAACATTCATGCGCCAGTTCCTCGGTACCTAACCTTTTCAACCTTTGTGATTTTACTGCTAAATTAGCTGAAGTGGGAAATTAAGGAATATGGAGAAGCTAAGAGAGAGCTCACAGTGGATAAAAGGTGTAATTACTCTGACATGGAGCTCACTGCTTAGCTAGTAAAATTTACTAAGGATCTAGCTTCATCAAGGGACCTGACTTTCTTAATAGAGTTTACTTACACACGGAGCAACTTATCATTCCTCACCATTAATATAAATGACATGCTGGCTGGCTTGGAAAAACAATTTGTTCCTTATCCTGAAAAATACAATATATATTTGTATTGGCTGTAATTGAAATCATAATTTTTTCAGCAGAGCTTTATCATACATATCTTTATGATTAAGGTAACTCAGATAAAATACTCTGGTTTGAAACTGAGCACTGACTTATGAGCAAAGTGTTTTCACNTTGAGAATTTACTTTTTTTTAGACTGAAGATCAGCTGGAAATATCCTGAGGCCATGGTCTAGTGGTCTGAGCTTGGGAACTGGGAGCCAGAAACTGCTGAGCTCTAACCCTGGCTCTGACAGTGACTCCCTCTGTGGCCTTGGGTAAGTCACTGAACCTCTCTGCCTCAGTTTCCCCAGCAGTAAAAGTAAGATTAACAATTCTTAACTCCATACGTTAGTGAATTTGAGAGTCCTGACTTAACATTTTAAGAGGTTTAGAAATTAAGACTAACTTAGAAATAAAAATACTGTTGTGTATAAATGTCCTTATTGGTAATATTCCTGTTGTTAGGTATTCATATAACACTGGTATTCCTGTAGCCTCACCTACATTCCAGCTCTGAGTGTTTCTAAATATGCATTTCACATCTCCACAGCTCAACTGATTTCATTTGGTTAAGCTGGTTTTGGAAGTATTTTGACATCCTGTCAATTCTAGTTCTGTGTCATTCCAGGGTACAATACCTACCAAAACAAGCTTTCAGGCAGCACCAGATTAGAGCAGTGAAATGTCGCACGCATGCCATGCCAAATTAATTTTCACCCTTCCCCTTTGTCAGAAGTGGTCAACCTATGAAACAGATACAATAATACCAATTCTTTACATGTCATAGCCGTGTACTTCAATGTCCATTCTATAGATCTATAGCAATTCATCTACTAAGTTCCTTCACTGTCCAAATTGTAACAGGAACTACAAATACATATGGACCAACATTACAGAGGAAACTTTTCAGCAAGCTGGTGTATCCCCTCACTCCAATCTAATCCAAGTATTAGCTTTTAGAAACGAGAAGGAAATTAGAATCCTGGATTTTTCATTGTTTATAGTGAACTGTTGGAGAATCAGGACCTTTGGCTATATTTAACCTATGGGACTATTTTTGCTTCGAAGTCTGTGAGCTTACACCATTTCAGTCCCTATGTCTTCTCTGTCTTTTCTTTTTCTGTGTCCCTTTTCATGATAGCACATCTGGCACTGTCTTGTGAAAGATCTTAACAGCAGTAGAAAGATCTCTAACAAATACACTTTAGTGGTGAAATAGATCATTAACTCTTTCAGGTGGTGTTCAGATATACTCACTCTTAATATCTAATTGGTTATCTGGAAATCTGGTTTTAGAAAACCTCTACCTTTACTGCCACTAAGAATCATTTGCATTTTTAAGTCCTTCTGACAGCCAGTTTTGTGGGCTCTGAGACCATTCCTTCACCAAGCATTATGCACCACAAAGTCCTTTAAAACTAACTCAGGTCTCAATAGTGTGCTTCTGAAATTGATATTTGATTAAGATTGTCTGAGACCAAACCACATAAATGGTAAGTGGAAGTTAACCTGAAATAACTTTCATATGTTAAAACACTGATGTGTTCTACCTTCCATAGGTAGACACCAAATTGAGAAAGGGTAGAACACTTTTTACAGAATATCTTTGGCAGATATTGTTGAAATCAAAAAGTCATGATCTGCATTTGTATCTGGACTGTACATCTGCCAGAACTAGGTTACTTTCAATTAACATCTTATTCTAATGTAACAGCATATCTATTGAATCAGTCCTAGTCATTGTACAGTGCTTTAATTGAAGGTTTTAAGAGTTTTGTTTTGATTTGATGTTCTTCTCAGTAGTACTAACATAAATTATGAGAGAAAATACCAGTTCTTTATGTGTTACAGCCATGTGCTTCAGTGGCCACTCTATAGATGCATTCTACAAGGCCTAGATTCAATCTATTTATTTCTATGGCTTACAAGATAATTTAATGCTTTAAGTAGTTTCCATTACTCTCATTGTTCACAAAAGGTATCCTAATCTACAAATGTGTCATCACTGACACTGTTGGAACTAGATTTTCTGTAAATTTCCAAGCAAGTTGGTATGGGAATTGGATGTCATATTCTCAATAAAGTTAAATATCATGTTTCTAATTCCTGTGTTAGAGAAGAATAGTCCCTTTAGATAATTTACAAGCAGAGTGGTAGCATGACCTCTGTGGCCCCATGTCTTCAGGACTACATGCACAGAGAAATCTAAATAGAAATAAAATTCCACATGAAGATGAAGCATATCATGAAGGGGCCAAACTATTCCTTCAAAATAGACAGGTTCTTTTGCATAATAGTGATGCTTCAGCTAATACAGTCCTTTCAAATCTGTGCACTTCCTTGTCATACCAATGTGTTAAACTTGTATATTCTGTTTTCCATCATCGTTATCATAATACACTTCTTCACATCAAATAACTGATCTTCAAGTCCTAAGCCAAAATACTAGCAAAGATTTTGTGATTTTTGTAGACTTTAGGCTGAAAGGAACTGTCAGATATTTAAAGAACCATCTTAAAGAGATTAACTGTCGTGAATGTTCAATACTAGTTCTATTGATATTCAGTGATCCACACTGCCTGAAAAAGGAACAAAATTTACACTAAAAAAAAACTTGTAGTAAAATGGCATGCTAAGTGAAATCAAAACTTGTTCACATCTAAATAAATCCTTGGAAGATATTAAGTAAACTTAATTTTTGTTCTTTACTTTTAGAACATGCATTTTCAGATTATAATTAATTATAATGTACTAATTTCCTTTGTCTTTTTAAAGTTACAGAAAATGTAAATACTGAATTCTACATTGGAAAAGATATGGCAATTACTGTCCAAATAAATAAACAGAATTTTTAGATACATAAGACTTCTAGAGATTTTTTTTTCTTTCAGGATTCCTATTACTTAATTCTTATTCATATTGGGTGTTCTAGCATCCAAATTTATTATACCAATTTAGAGACAGGTTAGCTTTAGATTAAGGGAGGTAAAACTACTTTCTGATTAATGCTTATGAATGATGGCTCTTATTTGTTATACAGATTAATCTATATTTAAAAGCAGTAACTGCACTGTAAAATGAACTACATTTTGATCAAAAGCTGTTTCTACCCAAGACAATTATAATAATAATTTTCAATTATCTATTTCATGGGTTTGAAGAATAAATTATGTTTTCAGTAAAAACACCAGGCAAAACTTTCCTTTATTTTTTTTCCTATACTTTGAAACAAGAATTCTGAAATGTAAATAAAACCATATCTGTAACTTGGCAAGTTCACTATTATATCAGTGTGAACCCACACAATAAATTGTGGATATTTAAGAATATTCAAGTGTTCAAAGATTTTAAAAGCTGCATTTTAGGGAATATCTAAATAATTAAGTTGTTCCTAATAAACAGAAATACTTTCATTTGAAATTCTTTCTAAATTGCATAATTTTCCAGGACATCAGTAAAACTTATGTTTTCATATGGGGCTAGGATTCTCTTTCATCTTCCCAAAACCAAAAAAATAGCCTAAATATAAAAATACAAGGCTCAGGACATAGAAATTTCACACCTGTATTGGATGATTCAGGTATCTGCCTGGAATATTTGCAGGTCCATCAAAGAGTGTATGTGAAGAGTCTGATACTAGATTTTTGGTTATTGTTTAACACCCTGGTCACCATCTGCATTTAAATAAGCCTTTCCAAATACTGAAACAGCATGGTAACTGGTCTAAAAAAATAAGCACTTTAAGAATTAGTATTGAGGTGGACTAAAATCAATAGATAAACCAAATTCCTATTAGTAATGGTAATATTGGGGCTTTTTGTGTTTTGATAATTCTTAGCATAACATATAGACAATTCTAAATGTGATTTAGTTTCCTCAATTTATCATTTTAGTGCATTCAGGTACTTCAGGGTATTGGTGACATGTTGCACAGAGTATCTGTAACATAGAACCTGTAGACCAATGCCCTTGTGGGGTGACAGCTGGAATTCAGGCAGAAAGAAGGTGCTGGTTCACTTGTTGTCTATGTTAAGCAACTAAATCTAATTCCTCATCTGTTAAATCAGACAACTTCAGGCAGTGCTGTCTGCTCCAACCATATATGCTGCATGATAGATTGATATTGTCTGAAGGTTCTGATTTCTTGCAAAATATGGGAAAATCAATTTTCATTTAATAAGTGACTACCAAGAAACACTATCTGAGGAAACAAACCTGGAAATCACTTGTGCAATCTCTTGAGCTAAGTAGCACAATACACTGTAAGAAGGGGTTGAATAGATGCTGAGTGCCTTATGGTTGAACTGAAGGGGATGCATTGTACAGGATACATTGTATGTGTTGAAGAAATATAGATTTGATAATGCAAACAAGGAAGAAAGCTGGAAAGACTAGTGCAGAACTTGATATATAGTTTAAACATTTTTTTGTGGGCATGTAATGTAAACTTAGGAAGGTAGGAAACTGGTATATCATATCAACACCAAGAATTTAAAATGTTAGAATTTTTACACACCCATTTTGCACAATGAAAAGGTTCATGACATAACTGTTAGAAGCTGAAGTTGTTGCACATGTATATCCATTTTGGAACATTTCCATTTTTAAGAATGTCCCCAAAGATTTCTGTTAAATCATGCAAAGCAAGCTAGGATTCTTGGACTGAAAAAAACCAAGCAGTGAATAAAGAAAATGAAAAAGGTGTTTTAGTTCATGGATTTTTATAATAACATTTGACACATTATTTCTTAAAACCATACTTGAAAATTAATTCAGAATGGCTTGTCGTATTGAAAACTGTCATTTCAACAAGATACTGATGGAGGACGTGTGAACAGTGCATAATAACACTTAACAGGAGAGTATTGATCTAGGTCGAGGTAGCCCAGGAAGTGACAGACTTGTGAAAAGTCTAACAGTATTTTATTAAAAATGGTTTCAAAAGCATAAAAGATATTAAGCTGTTAAGTGTTATTGAAAATCTGTGAAAGGTTGACACATACCAGACATTTCTGTTTTCCAGTATTCCCCTGCTATATTTTCATTAACCTGTTGGAATAGAAATACTCAGTACTGTTATGTCTTATACGTAAGTTTATTTTCCTTGAAGGCAGACCTTAAGGATAAAGTTGCCAGTTTTTTGTTCTAGTTAACTCCTGAGGTTTTGTTTTCAGGTACTCCTCCTGGTCACTTGCACATGAGCATGCAGAGGAATGCTCATCTTGTCAGAAAGACAATTCAGTTTACATTGTCATAGGGAAATGATAGCCCAAAGCTCAGGCTATTCCTGTTTTTCATTAGATTTTAACAATCTTATCACAGGGATAACATAAGAGGTTGGAAGTGAACAAAACTGTCTGATCTTTGATCCAAATAAAGCCAGGGAAGGATAGAAAAATAAAATCAATCAGTAACATATACAATAAGACCTTTTCTTTTAACTGACATTGCAGCTTTATGGTACTCTAAACAAATCTAAAAGCCAGACTGTCTCATTCCTATTTTCCTGCCTCACTCTGTCTGAATGTCTGACCTTTGTTTTGGTCAGGCACTAAGTGCTTGTGGAAATGTCTGGGATGTAAAATAGGCATCACTTTTTGCCAGGTTAGATTTCAACCATGTCAGCTTCTGATTGCAATACTGCAGATTAAATTATTCTAAGCCAAAAGCTATGCAATCTGTCTCTTTTTATTACATAGTTCCTTTGGGTCATCAACAATTGCTCATGGATACCTAGTTAGCTTTTTTCAGCCAGCATTGCTATTTTTCCCCATTTGCATTTACCAAAGAAATCCAAAGTTGCCCCTGAAGTAAAGACAAAGTGCATTAAATTCATCACTTGTGTGAAATAGTAGAGGGGCCTCAGTTTATAACACAAATGAACATTTTTTATTTAATACTAACTTCAAAGAGATGTAATAAATATAAACTCTAAAAGACATGCAAATTAAAAGATTGAATTTTGAAGGTTTACATGATTATCACCTAACCTTTTAGGTGGTTTGCCTTTTCCTTTCATTTTACTTGCTAAGTGATCATGGTGATCATTGCAAGATTTTCTACTGACTTTTGAAGATTTTTCATAATAAGTTGCTATTTGTGGAAAAATAAGAACTTAGAGCCATTAGAGATTCTGAACAGAGACTGTGGATGTCTTTGTTATTGCAGGCAGTTCAGAGGATCAGATTTACCCAAATAGTGCTGCAGTAAACATGTTCAGTGGGGCTGGGGGAGAGATGCAAAATGCATTTGAGGGAGGAAGCTTCCAAACATTTAAGTTTGATGCCTAATTTTATTTTTATAGTCACATTTTTTATCTTTGTTTTTAAATCAAATCATCTCCTGTTACTCTCATTCCAGAAGACAGTTTGACAGGGAGAGCAGCACTGCTTTCGCCGCCATTTCATTAAATGCATGCTTGTACTTGATCACCTGATTTTCAGTAAGCTTTGTTATGTTAAATATCATACCTTTCATCTTTGTTTTTCCTTTGTGAACTGCTGTTTTCTCTTTCGTCTTATTCTTGATATAACTAACTCTACTGAAATCAATGGTATGACTTGAAGAATAAGCATGTGTTATATAATAATAGTGCTAGATACAAGGTTCTCTGATTACAGTATGAATGCTTTTTCAAATGTCTGTGTTTCATCCATAATGTCTTAGACCTTCTTAATAAATGATAAAAAAATATAAGACCACTGGCAGATGTTTAAAATCAGATCAAGAATTCTTTGATAACATACTATGCAGCTGTTCTGTTCAAGGAAGTGTGAAAATGCCTCTACCTGCATTGCTGAAATAGTCACACTGTTCTCATTGAGTTGTCATCTGGCTTTTATGAGAGCAATGTATATACTTAGTAATGTAGAAATCCACTCCCATTCTGTCCCCTAGAAGGAATATTTTATTTTTCATTTAGGAACATCAAAATTGCACTGGGTCAAAACATCCTCTTATGGTGTGTCATGTGACAAGCTTTTATTTATTTATTTATGTTTTAATTCAACATATGAAAGAGAACTCTAACACTAAAAAAATAATTACTTTTTTTAATGGTGAAATTGAAGGAAATAATACTGACAAAATCACATTCTCTGAAATATAAACATTTTAATGAAAGTCATAAATGCATGATTTTATAACGCATTTTTATTTTAAATGCCTCATATTAATGAACTTTAAAATGAAACAAATTTTGAAGCACCTCCCAAAGTGTTGCAGATGTTGCTGACAAAGCAGTCTGTATTTGAATATTATTCCTATTGGAGGGCACAGTACTGAGCATATCTGTCAGCTCTTCACAAAATTAAAAAAGTATTGGGAATATGCATAGATAAAGACAGTTTTTGAAAGGAAAACAACAACAACAAAAAATCACACCCAAAACATCTGCCATATAAATGTCTGCAAAGACTTCTGCCCTGAAACTGAGCATTGCATAAAAATTAGGCACCATAGCTTAGAAGAATATTGTAGCTAGGTTGTAAAGAGTGAAATATCTGCACAGCAGGGTTTATATGGCTTTTCAATGAAATCTTCATTTCAGTATTATTCAGCTAAACCAAAATCTGAACAAAAGAGAAAATAATAAAACCAAAACAAAAAGAAAATTAAACCAGAGCCACACTTATTTGCACGTCGGGATATTAAGAATAACAAGAACGGCTTCTATAGATATGTTGCAAGCAACAGAAAGACTAGGAATAAATGTGGACCCTCGCTAGAAGAGAGACCTTACTACCCTGGAAAAAGAAAGTGTTGAGGTTCTCAATGACTTCTATATCTTGGTCTTCAAGAGCAAGTGCTCCAGCCATGCCACCCAATTGGAGAAAGGCAAATATTGGGACTGGGAGAGCAAAGACCCTCAGCCCTCTTTAGGAGAGGATTGAGTTCAATAACATCCAAGGAACCTGAATGTGCACAAGTCCATGGGACCTGATGAGATTTGTCTGTGTGTCCTGAGGGAGCTGGCAGACAAAGCTGTTCAGCCACTATCCATCATTGTTGAAAAAATTGTGGCAGTCAGGTGAAGTCCATGATGACCAAAAAATGGAAATGTAACCCCCATTTTGAAAATGGGAAGAACAGAAGATCTGGGGAACTACAGACCAGTCAGTCTCACCTCTGTGCCAGGCAAGATCATGGAGCAGATTCTCTTGGAAGCTGTGCCAAGGCACATGGAAAATAAAGAGATGATTGGTAAGAGCCAGCATAGCTTTAGAAAGGGGAAATCATGCCTGCCAAACCTGGTGACCTTCTATGACAGGGCTGCAGCACTGGGGGATAGGGGCAGAACATCATCTATCTGGACATGCAAAGGGTTTGACATTGCCCCATGTGACATCCTTGTCTCTATACTGGAGAGACATGGATTTGATGGACCATGCCGTGGATAAAGAACTGGCTGGAGGGCTGCATGCAAAGAATTTTGGTCAGGGGCTCATTGTCCATGTGTGGAGTGGTCACTCCACAGGGGTCACTACTGCTGCTCATGCTGTTCAACATCTTTGTGAGCCACGTGGATGGTGGGATCAAGTGCACCCTCAGCAAATTTGCTGCTGACACCAAGCTCTGTGAGGGGATCCCCTCCACACACTGGAGGGAGGAGATCATTCCATCTAGAGGGACCTGGACAGGCTTGAGAAATGGGCCTGTGTAAAAGTCATGAAGGTCAACAAAGCAAAGTGCAAGGTCCCACACCTGGGTCATGGCAATCCTAGGTACAAATACAGACTGGGTGAAGGAGTGATGGGGATCAGCCCTGCAGAGAAAGAATTGAGGGTGTTGGTTGATGAGAAACTCAACATGAACCAGCAATGTGTACTCACAGCCTTGAAAGCCAACCTGGTCTGCATCAAAAGAAGCATGGCCAGCAGGTCAAAGGAGTTGATTTTCTCCCTGTGCTCTGCTCTTGTGAGACCTCACCTGAATTACTGCATGCAGTTCTGGTGTGCCCAACATAAGAACTGAGAACATTGGAGCAAATCCAGAGGAGAGATACAAACCTGAAAAGAGAACTGGAGCACCTCTGTTACAAAGACAGGTTGAGAAAGCTGAGGCTGTTCAGGCTGGAGAAGGTTGTGTGGAGACCTCATAGGCTCTGTCCAGTATTAAAAAGGGGCCTGCCAGGAAACCAGAAAGGGACTTTACATCAGGAACTGCAGTGGCAGGACAAGGAGTAATGGGTACAAATTGAAAGAAGGAAGATTTAGGTTAGATACTAGGAAGAAATTTTTTACTGTGAGGGTTATTAGACACTGGAACAGGTTGCCCAGGGAGGTTGTGGATGCTCCAACCCCAGCAGTGTTCAAGGCCAGAATGATAAGGCCTTGATCAGGATAATCTAGTGGGAGAGGGTTCCTCCACATGGTAGGGGAAGTTGGGATTAGATGATCCTTAAGGTCCATTTCAACCCTTTAGCATTCTGTAATTCTATTGCCCACAGACTGAAAAGCTAATAGTTTGAGAAGAGACTAGTAAACCTCATGATCAAAAACCAAGTTAGGAGTGCTAAGTAATAAAGTTAGTGTGTTATTGCTGATGTTTTCAGACAGATTTTTATTGATTGATTTTGTACATATCACATGTTTTTAAAGTCTGAGGTTGTTACAGCTTTGCTGGCAAAATGATACCCTGGAAAGACATGACAGAGCTCTCAAGAGTGCTATAAATAATTCAGAAATTCCTCCTACTTTTGGGGTTTCCATTTCCTTTTTTTTTTTTTTTTTTT
>WEIU01007902.1:23772-36039 GCA_013389925.1 Aegithalos caudatus | reverse complement strand
CACCTGGGAGAGAGTTCTTCTCTCCAAGATTTCCACCCCAAAGAGAGGGACCTGCAGTCCTTGTAGGATTTCCATCCAGGTCTCCATACCAGCTGGAACTTAAGCCTGATGTTGACTGCTTGGTGTTACTGATGAAGATACTGATTATGAAGATGAGTGAGACTGCAAAGACACATGCAGATTAGCTCTGGGCAGTGGGCAGGAACTGCAGTGGTAGCTGTAATTTCCCAGAGAGATGGGAGAACAGAGCATGTCCCAGGCTTGTCTTTCAGTTTCAACCAACTGCACGTTTGGCACCAAAGCCAGTGAGGTATAGGCACACTTTACTCCACNTCCACCCGTGTCAGGGAAAAGGCATTAATTCCAGAGGACAGAGGCATCACTAACAAGCTGAGAGTTTGGTGCCTGCCAAAAGGAGGAACATCCTGGAGTCTTGTATTTTAGCTGAGTATTGGGTAAGACCATTATCCTGATAGGCACACTTCACAGCTGGACATGAAGGGCATTGGACCTGTTCTCCCCTCCCAGTCCCAGATGAAGTTGGAGGGAGTCTGAACACAAAGGCAGCAGGGGATTCTGAAAAAGCCTGAACTTTTCCTACACCATATGCTAGCACAAAGTGAGGGAACACCAAGCTACCCTCCTTCAAGGAAAGCTTCTTGCTTGCATTAGTAAAGTCTGAGATGCACTCTTTAATCTTGGAGAAAAAAATAGTTTATTTATTCCATTGTCTTATTTGAGCAGATAGCCAACCAGAACAGCAAAAAGGGGAAAATTTTCCACAACCTGGGATAAAAAAGGTCCTAGGTTTTAGGCAGTTTAAAGAGTTTATAAGCTACCCTAACAGCATACTTAAGAAACCATAGTTTATCTGGAGAACAAACTTAGTTAATTTTGAATAACTAGCCCCCATTTCCTCTTAGCATCTCTGCAGCCCCCAATGTAATGTCACCCTGAAACAGCCATGCTGCAGAACAGTCTATAAAAACTCCAGTTGTGCAAATTGGTATCTGGGACAAGCAGAAACAGATCAGTTTTTGCTCCTAGTACTGCTGAAAACTACCATTCGAATACAAGCGCACTTTTAAGAACTCCCGCAATTTGGATTTGTTGGGCAATGCCTCTAGGGAATCCATCCCTGGGCTCCAGCTAGTACAGCTTAGAACTACCATATCCCACTATATATAAACAGTATCATTAGACTTGTACTTTTAAAAAATATGATCAACCCAGACTAGGGCCAGGTTCTGCAGATAAAGTAGTAGCTTATCTCTTATAAATATTTTTAATAATTTTTACTTACAAGTAGTCCTCACTCCAGGTAATGTAACTGACACAAAGTATTTGCACACATGCAGCCCCAAGACTTTCACAGAAAGCTTAGGAGCAACCACTCTGTAAGAAAGAAATCCTACCTCACAGCAAAGTAGAGGAGGGGACACATGGCCAAGACAGCCTAAATGTGGGGGGAAAGTAATTTGGAGTAAATACAATAAAAAAGGACTGGAAAACCCCTCCATATAAAGGATCTAAGAGTTTAAAGCAAAAATCTAGTTTAAAAAGATGTACAAAACTGTTGGAGACCAACAGAAAACTGCCAAAAAATAACTTGTGTTTAAATCAGGAATTAATGGTATCACACAATTTTGTTGTTAAAAAAAGGAAAAGTGGAAATCTGTGTAAAGATCAGCATCAGAATGAAGAGTTATTAGCTCCAGAGACCAGCATAATTCCCATGAAGTCCTGATGGAAGGGGGCCTCCTGCCACAAAGAGTTTCGTTCCAGACGAGTCGTAGCAGTGGGTGTAAACAGCATTTGGGAAGTAATTTATGTCAGAAAAATAATTCCTCCAGGTTTCATCATGGTTCTGTTAAAGGAAAGTTTAGATTGTTATTGTTGCCAAACAATCCCAAAACCCTGTTTCACAAAAGCACAAGGTAGATTCCAGAGCCCAAAAAGGGGTGCTTTTTCTTAATGATCTTGAAGCTTTATACAGGTCAACTAAAAGATTCCTGAGCTGTCCTGAAGCTTTTTCTGAGAACATTTAGGTCAAGCACTGGAAGAGGGAGGTGAGGGGATGTTGCACTGACACAAGAAGTAATGGAGCTAAGTTTAACAAAGCCATTAACTGTTTTATGATAGCATACAGGAAACCAAACTGAAGTGCTTGCCATGGCATTACCTCAGGAAGCCAAGTTTATAAAACTGCATACAATTAAATTAAAACTCTCTTGCTTCAAGTATCACATTAGATTGGCTTTAAAGAAAGACAATTTAATTTCTGTTTGAGGTTAGGAAAACTAGAAGTTAGATTACATTTGAAAATATAAAGATATAAAATTTAGTTTATTTATGAATTAGTGCATAAGAACTGTAATCATTACACCTTACACTCAAGCAAATATCTTTCAGTACCCTTTCATAAAGCAATTCTGCAGCACTTCTTGCTCTTCATTACTAGTTATTGGTTACATGAATACTGTTTGACAGAGACACATTTCACACAAGAGGTCCAAAAAGAATTGTCTCAAGCTCTGCCCCAGTTGTGTATAATAGGTCTCCTTCCGCCCACCTCTATCACAGCTACAAACTACTTACCAGCCAGCCTTTCCCAGTTGTCAACTTCAAAATTTCATTTCCTCCTAATTTCTGCTTCTGTCCATAGCAGGCACGTGGGGGCTTTTCATCCAGGAACCTCTGGGCTCTGATATCATAAAACAACAAGGACCCTTGTCCTGTCCCCACAGTGATTATGTGCTCGTAGAAGCTCACTGAGCGGATACCTGTCAAAAGAGAAGAGACAAAGAACAGTGCAGTAAGGAAGAGGCAAGCTTTGGCTCTGCAGTGCTGTTGCTTCATCTCTACTATTATATCCTAGTATTCTCCACAACACACAAGTTTTCCCACCCCTATGAGCAGGGCAGACAAATACCACTGATGCTATTGAAACAGCAGCTTTGATTGCATACATTACTGCCTTACCCCTTGAAACCATCAGCTACACCAATGGTGCATAATAGCAAGCTTCATCCTCACCAGCCCTCAGGTCTGCCAGATAAGCCAGTTAGGGTCCAGAGCACCTTTGTCTGCACAAGCCTTTAAAAGTGAACACATCAAGAGCAAGTACGTGGCAGCAGACAGGGGAAAGAACATCCCAACTGTTTTCCTCCACAAGCTCACACCCTCTCAAACTACCTGCCAACCTGCAGTGACCATCTGAGAAAAGTAAGTCCCAGCTGCAACCAAGTCCATTGTGCCGATCAACAGGCTAGCTGCAAGCAAGTGTAACCATAATAACCACCAATCACTTTGCTGCTAAGATAGCTTCAGAACTATTAACGAGCCTGATCTGTCTCCACACAAATACTCTCAAACAAGCACATCTTATTTTTAGTAGCTGGCATTTTTAGTGCTTTAGCCAGGAAAGAAGACCAAATAGGACTCCTGCCATCTAAACAACACCATGTTCCACCAGTACATGGGAAGGTACAGTTCAAATGAAACATGTCAGCACAATTCAGTTATCCCATTACATTGAACAGAAGAGCATATTTTGTTTTTACAAAATCTAAATTTGAAATCTCAGCTAATAAAGAATTCTTGGAACTAGTCTTGGGGAGATTCTGTATGCAAGAATTTGCAATCTGAAAAACGTCCTGTCATCTCATCTCCATTTATTGTGCAAATACTGTTCACTCTACTCCAAACAACGCTTCCACAAAGGTTAAACTCCACCACATCTGTACTTATCCTTCCTTTGTGACACGATGCCAGGTTATAAACCTTTAAAGTACCACTGAATTACAGCCTAAACAAGCATTCAAACAGGACAGGAAACAAGTGAGTTATGCCAGCTACATTCACATGCCAACTGTTGTCACCATACTAAGCAGGGCTGAATGTCACAGAACTTGTATCATCCTGGAATATTCCCAGCAGCGCATATGCCAGCAGACAACCAGGAGCTGTGGATGCAAGCAGGGAGTTTCCCCTTACCCTCTGTATAAAGTCCTAACAATAAACATGACCACATCCTTCTGCCTCCACCAGTGGATGTGACATCCACAGCCACCAGTATTTGTGACACACACTTGGAACAGGCCACACTGTCCTGCTCCAGATATGGGGTGAAATCTTGGCTGCAGGCTTAATGGGTGGGAAACCACTGTGCAAGTCTCTCTACTGAAGTAGGTTATGAGATTCATATGTGAGTCTCTGCTTTAATTTAGAGACCTACAAAGGCACTTAAGTCAGCAGAAGACCTTCCCCCCACCTCTATCACATGGATCTGGTTCTGGCAAAGACACACAGAAAGCTTTAAGCCGTCTGCAGTCAGCAAGAATAGTCACCTGGATAAGAGGAGAAAGGCACAAGAGTGGACTTCCTTTTATTTTTGCTCCAAAAGTGCTCTTGACAAGCCACTCAGGAGAACACTTACTTCATACAAACAGGTGATGGAGTATCAAGGCAGATGGCATATACTTTTCAATTAAATATATAAATAATAAGCTAAAATATGCAGAACAGTGTATCTTTCTCTAACCAAAGAAGTTAACAGTAGGAATCCATTGTGTGCCCACTACTAAGAAGGATATTTAGAACAGGCTTTCAAAAACAGCATTTCAAATTGTCTCCTAAGAGGCTGAATTATCTCAGATTAATCATTCCTTTCAAGTTAAAAGTACAGCCTGTGTCTAGAACCAATGACAGTAAGCATATACTCCCAGTCCTCTATCACCTGTGGACCTAGATTTAGGTAAGTATATTGAGCCTCACTCCCATGCTGTAGGAAGGGTCTACAGATCGCAGAAGGAAATGAAGATGCAGTGGCATGTCCTACACAAGACGTCACAGGGTCTTAGCCATACAAGCTCTGTCTGCTGCCATCAGGACATGAAGAGAATGGCACACAACATGGCTCTGCAGGCCAGTCATGAAGAGAGCAGTTGCTTTCCTGGATCAAGGAAGCGCATTACCAGGTACAGTTGCTAAGAAAAGCAACATTTACAAAATGTACTAAAAAGTATTCGTTCCTGAGTAAAGAGGGTTATAGCAGAGGAAAGCCAGCCCCAGCTCCAGCCTTACTGAGCCCACCACCTTCCTCTGACCTGCTTTTGTGTGCAACACAACTGAATTCAAGTTAACTGGGATTTACCAGATTCAGCAGGTGCACTTGGAAACTTAAAGCACATTCAGGTACCACTGCAAAGCACTTGAAATCAGATTTTAGTCCACAGATCAATAAAGACCCTGTTTTCTAGAGGTGCTACACCACTCCAATTCCCAGGGAGATCAACAGAAAGTGGAAACACTCAGTATCTTGGGAATTACTGTTATTTACGTGTCTTCACCACCACGCCAAATAAAAAGATGCATCTACTCTGCAGAAGAGAAAATAGCCCTGAACAAAGGCTTTCTCCAGACATGAACTGGAGAAACCCCTCAAGGTATTCCCTACACACATTATCCCCCAATATGGAAGATCACAGACTTAAGGCAGAACGTTTCAGCCACCAGGCACCACTGGGCACCACCCTGCAGTGTCTGGGTCAGGACCTGGACAGAATCTTCACTGACAGCAAGTGAGGACAAGTGGTCTTGCTGGTAAGACATTCAGGTGACTTGTCCTGACATTATAGATATTTTTGCCATATCTGAAAGCAGCAGACTCTGACACTGATCTTGACACCACTGCTCGGTAACTGCATAAATAAAAGTTTCTGAATCTTTGCCAACATACGTCCTCCTCTGATAACCTGCCTGATGAAGAGGTGGAAGCCCAGAGACAAGCTAAGTAAGGACTCCAACTTACTGGTCTGGGATTAATATGGCACTGATGTGCCTTTTCATGCTTGATAGTAAGGAATATTGGAGAGAACTTTACGGAGCCATGCACTCTGCAGTCCCTCTGGCCTGGCCCTGGTATAAGGTTCAACTGGACATACTGCATCCATATGAGAAAAGGAAACAGCACTCAAAATACATAGAGAATCAAGAGTCTCAGTCATGGCTTCAAAATTATAAAGTAAACTTTCCCTCACAGCACAGACTTCCAATAAGGTAGCAGTGAGCAGACAACATTTTTTCTAATTCATAGAGAAGAATGCAAGGACATTATGAATAGTAGTAAAAAGACTACATTTGCTTTGAGATGATAAAAAATAAGACCCAGTAAAAAATACACAGCAGTAAAATGCACACTTTTGAAAATTCAGTAATATTTGGATTGTTTACAATTGTGTTGCTTCTAAAGGCAGTGATATTGCCCTTCATTAGATTTCAAGAGTCGGTCACATTTGGTTTGTTGGTTGCTCCAGATATCCTGCCACAAAACCATACCTATACATAGCACTGCTAATTATTTAGCTGATCGCCAGAAAAAGCCCTTCCTGTTTATTAGAAGCTTGATTTAGTACAGTTTAACAGCTACTTCTGCAAGAAAACCATTTCAAGCACCTTTGACAGGTTTCTTACCACTGCCTCGTTCTTTGGAACAGACGGATTTAACATTGTGAGAAGGCTGCCTTGGATCCAGAAAGGAAACATGTGCCTGCGATCCTACTGCATACACTGACCACTCCTGACCATAAGCCAAACAGACGTTCTCCCTGCAGTATGGCAACTTTGTGGAAAGTAACTGGAAACAGAAAAAATAAAAATCAAGCTGTTACAAGAAAAGACTAAGGTGTTAACAGAAAAATTTTGTCAGCTATGTTCTAGGAAGTTGCAGGGAAATAAAACACAAAATGCAGGTGAAAAATAAGACTCAGAAGAAAAATACCTGAAAGCAATGGGGTGCCTTATCTGAAAAAAACTGAGACAATAAAGGCCAAAGCCAAGGAAAATGGACATTTTAATAAATTGTTTCAGACCTTTCTAAGCTGCTGCTATTTCTTTAGCAGGTGCACAACAATACCAGCTCTCAGCTGAAAAAGCCTATCACTCTCACTAACATAGGTAAAAGTCTGGATCTGATTTGCCACTGGTATTAAATAAGTGCAACTTCCTTTATGAATTCTACTGATAAAGTACCCACCATACTCCACACAATGGTTCACTTCACCTAACCCAAAACAAGCAGAAAGTTAAGAATGCTTCCTGCCCTCTAAATTAAGGGGACTGCAGAGCTTCTCTCCTCTTCAAACTCCAAGTTTTAGGACATTTCATTTTACATAGAACTTTTAAGTGTTCCACAAACACCACTGCTCTTCAAATATTTGAAGGAAATGAAGAATACTGAACAGCCTTAATTGCTTGCAGTTTTTGAAGTTTAACTCCTACAAACAGAAAAGCACCTTTGACAGTGTGTGCTCTGCTTTCCAAAGATGAAAATACCCATCCAAGGACACAGCTCCCAGCTCCTATTAGAAGGAAAATAAAAAGAAAAGAGTTAGTTACTGTATTATAGATACCCTTACAAACTCACACTCTACTCTAGGCAGGCTGCATAGCCTGGATTGAACTCATAGTCCTGTAAAGATCTATCAAGATATTTTTTGTTCTATACTGATCTTCCTAGAATGCCATATAGTACTTCAGGTGTCATGTAGAATCTAAATTAACAAAAGAGTAAATAAATAACAATAACTTTCAAAACCATAAATCTTGTTAGGCAATCAAATAATGAGTTATTAGACAGTACAATCTAGAGCTGACGACTCTCTTCAGCAGGTCCCACACTGATTCTAATCCTGAAGCAAGTTTCAGGCACTACTCTACTGAAAAAGTTACATGAAGTTTCCATCACAGAGGAGTAACTAACAGCTATTGTAAAAAATAAAGCCTACAGGTGCACTGGGCTTCTGACAGCACACCCAACTTCAGACCTTTTCTGTTCTCTGAGGGCAGGGGGGAAAGGAAGTGTGAAGGATGAATTGCTACACCCACTAGTAATAACAGGAGACCAGGATGGGGGAGATTGACATTTACTGTTTGTCAAATACCAACAAAATAACCCCAAAGCAAGTGCTAGTGCCTTCCCTATGAGTCAGTTGCCTCATTTGCTGAGCAATCCAGTCAGGATATGGCCATCGAAACAGGAATTGTTAAATGTTAGCTGGTCTTCACAGAGGGCAAAGGAAAGTGGAAAGAGCACTCAACAATGGGATTCAAGCTGCAAGAGATGTTTTGGTGCTTTATGTGCTTCTTGTAAATATTTCTTTATTCCCCTGCTCAGGATGCAAATCTAAAATCAAACCCACAGGAAAACTGTGCCTTCTAAAATGTGTAGGATCGTTTATTTTTTCCCTCTGGACTCCTCCATTCACTTGGGGGAGAAGCAGACATAGCAGATTAAAACCACTGCCTCACCAGACAAGGATGCAAAAGAATCAGAGAAAACGTATTAGCTTGCTTCTCTGCTATATTCTATTTAGATTACTTTTTAGTTTTTCTAATACACAAGGACAGGTTTAGGACTTCTTAACTGTCTTGCTTATTTACTGACCTTGTTCTTATTGTTGAAAGCCAATGCTCGGACTTTGCAATTGTCAGGATTGGTGTTCTCCTTGGGGATATCCTTCAGAGCACTGTGTGTTATGTGGGCATAGACAGGAACTTGAGAGAGATTATGCCTGGCATCGCTNAAAAGGATGATTTTATTGAGCTGTAAAGTTCAGAATATTATGAACTCGCTGTCAACTGTCCACACAGTTTCCAAGCAGCCAGACCTGCTCGTATGTTGTCAAACTGATTAGGATGCATCAAAACCCACAACCCTGTGCAACAATTATCATCCTCTCATACACAAAATGAGCTCAGCAGTGACCGAAAAGTATAGGTTCAGCCTGAGCCTGTCACTCTCAGCCTTGGTAAAACAGTCTGTTAAACCAATGCAAGAAATCTCCACAAAAACCTCAACTGGGTTCATGCCAATTTGGAATTACTTGATATCTATAAACTTACAGCTGAGTACACAGTCATTCATGAGCTAAACAGAAACACTTATTTCAAATCACAATTCTACCACTTTGGATGAAATCTATCAGAAAAATTATTTTGCTAATACCTGTGCCACTTCTTCCTTAAAGAATGTAACTTAGGTTAATCAAACAAGAACTGATTTTATTTTTCTACTGAATTTGTACGAATCACTAATGTTAAAAACACTGGATGAAGAAGGCTGAATGCCTCTGGTTCACTGATCAACACAGGCTTAATTCAAGACCTCTTTTGGTGTTCAGGCAACTCACTTCCATCTAAATCAGCTCTGACAGACTTGACAGGTACTTCAATTTCTTCTCTATATAAAGTGAAAAATTCTGTCAAAAGAAATTCATAATGAAGATGCCAGAAAAAAACTTTATATGAGGTTACTAAATGTATCTGCTTTGCTGTCTCATAGGCGAGACGCTGCAAAGACAGTAAAGCAAAACATCTTGTTGCAATAGGAGTGGTCCAGCACAGCAGAGGCGGCTTTGCCCCCTCACAGATGGATTTAGGCATTTGCCACAATCACCTACTAGATAAAAATACAAAAAGGAGCATCCTAATAGCACTTGCATCCAGCAGTAAAACATCCTGCCACTCCATTACATGCCCTTGGTTTTAATTGTGCCTAATCTTGTTTGTTATGGAGGCTGAATACTCAGCAGTAAAATTCCTAAACATCTTGACATACTTTTGGAGTAAGCTGTCCCTTTTAATAGCCCAGGCAGGGGAAAAGTCCATGTATGTTGCTCAGCTGGTTAGCCCTGAAGCCAAGCAGAGTATCATTTGCTATCCCAAGCTCATGCCATCCAGGGAATTATTAATCTCATTTGGAGCTTTTGCCATAAAAATACTTGCTATATCCTCAATGTTTGAGTTCAAGTATTTCTGCTTGACACTTTCAGATACAGATGTAACTGAAATCTGTGAAATTAAAACCATGTCAGAAGCTAGTGTCTTTTTTTCCCCTCTTGATTAGGGTCATCGTGAGTTCTAAATAATTCAGTTTAGGAACCAGTCTTGCTAACTGCTTTCCACAAGTTTTCCCTGGTCAGAGGTGTGGAGACTGAAAGTGACATCCTGACTGCTGTAAGCACCACAGTAGAGAATATGGCAGTAGAGAACACTTCTACTCATGCATCCCCCCCTGACCTTTAGAAAATACTGAATCAACACAGTTCAATCTGACATATTGTGCATTCTACCAGGTCCTTGTCTTTCCCCTGGCCATCTGTAATCATCTGTGCTGTTCTCTTCAAGCTTACTAGTTTGAATGGGGGGCAGTTTCTGTACCTACCTGGGGTAGAGACTTACAAGGATCAAGTTTTACAATAAATTCAGAAATAAAATTCCAGAATTAGATTTTTGGGTTTGGAAAAAAAATGCTACTAAACTAAACCAACAATTCAAAGATGTGATTTTTATATAAGACTGTTAACATTTTCTGTCACCTGCAGCTTGACAACTCTGAGTACAGAATAGTACATCCTGTCAGCAAAGGCAGTAAACTAGGAAATTAATGCAACAACATATTACTATTTTTGCCTTTACCTAAGTAATTCTTTCTGAAGTTGCACTGATTATCCAACTAGTTACCAAAAAGTCATTAACCGTGTTTCTGTACTACAGCCTTCTTTCATAACTGCCAAGTGTAAGTGCATATATACATACACGCAAACAACTGTACTGAGAGCTTGATAAAACAGTCTGAGATCTCATTAATCACTCTTTCACATAACTTCAGGAAATCAATATCGATTTCAAGTATTCCAGAGTTATTAACCAATAACCAACACCCCTCTTGAAATTACTCCTTTTATGTGGAATCCTTTCCAATAACTCATTGTGCTCAAACATACTCTTACTAGAAACACAGTAATAGTCTAATACTAGAAAAATCAGATCTGGACTAAGGCCCAACAACAAAACAAAATAAGCACTGTACTAAGTCCAAGAAGAGTTTAAATAGCCTACATAGCTCCAAGTGGCTTCAAATGCTGTGATAGAGGTGCTTTCCTAACACTTATCAAATGCTGTACATACTATAACATTCAGAGAGAAGGAAAACTTAAAAAACAAGCAAACAAAAAATCCTCAAGAGAGAAAATATGTCTTTACCAGAAACAGCCATAGTATCACTGATCCACGCAATTGAAAATATCCAGTCCTTGTGTCCATCCTAAAAGAAGAAAGACGTATTTTTCTGTGCCAATATACTCAAGAGCAGTCTCAAAGCAGACAAGTATTCTCCCCTTTGATTTTTAGTAGAAGCTCAGAAGGACAGATTACATTAAAAACATACAGACAAGATTCCAGTATCAAGCTGCAACAGTTTAAGTACCTAGTAGTAATTTTACCTTTTCTGGTTTTGAAGTCTGTAATTAATAAAGTGCAACCAGGTGTTGGAAAAACATGCCTCTGACTAATGAAAAATTAATCTCAATTCTACGATTTTCCAGATTTCTTATGTTTTCTGTTCTGAAAGCAGCATTTTTCTGTAAAGTATCTACTTATTAGGGTTTTTTTCTTCAAACACATATCCTACTATAAAAAGTAGCCAAAAATCTTATGTTTACAATACATGACCTACAGATTAAGTTTCAAGACTTTTTACTTTGGCATGTGAGAAACCTATGGGGGGAAAAAAAAGACCATAAGACTAGTTTTCTTCAAAAAGCTAAAAAGTCACACAAATAAAGAGTAAGCCATACAAATCTTTAGTCAAGTCTTGCTGCAGCTGGTTTTCTGCTGCTGCAGAAACTGTGACCTGACTTCTACTGTTGCAGTTAACATCTACATGAAGTCCTGAATAAAAAGGAGAAATTAGAGAAAAATGAGAGAGGACACCACTATATGCTCCAGCTTGTTTTTTTAAAGACTGGCTGTTTTAATAACAGCCTCAGGATTTTTCAGAAATAAAACCATTACCAGAGTATATCAAACTGCCACAAGCCACTGGATTAGAACTGATCTTCAAAGCCAAGTTCCACCTCTGAACTAGGATAAGGGGAAAATTTTAACAACTTGCAACATTGTCTTAATTTCTCAAAAGAGCTTTTTCACTGTAAATAGTTCAGAGGTCATCACCACAATTAGACTTCAATACTTAGGATTTTGTTATATTTTGGTGCTGAAAAGTAAGCTAAAGTAGACCTGAATGAAGATGAGAAAGAAATCTGACTCAAAGCCCTGAAAATCCAATCACATGTTTGAGTACTCAATTATATTTAAGATACCACAATAGAAATGACAACTCAATCAGAAATGTTTTCAGGCTTTCAGAACTCTAGTTTCTTACAAGACTCCTAAATATTAACCTTGCTCTGATCAAACACATTT
>WEIU01007902.1:12749-23553 GCA_013389925.1 Aegithalos caudatus | reverse complement strand
ATCATCCCATTTCATTTTCACAGTGATGGAAGGGAGAGGAGAAAAATCTGTCCTGGGAGGTTTCCCACTTGAAAAAAGTGGCCTTGAATATAAAACTCTTTTCCCTGTTCTATATGACAAAACAATGTTTTTCAATTTCTACCTACCACAGTGAGAAAAAAAAACCCACCTTAAAAAAGCCATTAAGCCCCATGGGGCTTAGCACGATTCTCCCACCACCCAGATAACTCACTTACCATAAAGTTTTGGCTTTGGCAGACTGACAGTTTATGCAAGTGGAATTTATTTTCTGGTGATAAACAGAATAGTAACTAAATATATTACTGCCAGTGCAAACCTCTGAAATAAAGATATTATATTTAGCTATATACACATCTCATCCCTCAAAAAGACAAGAAATTAAAGCAATATGTTACTGACACCTTGCCAGAAAACTCTGTTATAAAGCCTTACAACTCTTCAAACAGACATTATGCCCAGCATTGTGTATACGTATATAGACATATACAACCACGAGGTTACAGTTTAAACCAGAACAAATGTTTACATTGCCTGCCAAAATGCCCTTTCATTTGGGAGGCTCATGGGCTGGGTCATTTCACAGATGGTGCTCAGAGGGCAGCTGCACTGACAGTCAAATAGGTCTAACTGAGGAATTCCTGTGAGGGAATGAGTGAAGCAAGGAAACAGAGGAGCTGAAGCTGATTTGGCACTAAGGAAATTTAGAATTTATAGCCCAGGATTATAATTAAATTCTACATCGTCTTTAGTCTGTTCCTTCTATAACCAAGAATATTATCTCAAAACCTCTGGAAGTGAACCAAAGATGTTAACAGTAACAACAAAAACCCTCAATACAAATTAAAAAATACACACCTCAAGGAAATCATTCTGAATCCTTTGTCAGACATTTCTAGAAGACCAGAAGAGAAATCTAGGGGTTCTTAGGGAGAAGCTATACATAGAAGCTGCTTTTGGTGAACTCTTACAGAGTGTAGATCTGTTCTTTGATAAAAAGCATAGGAAAAATAACATTAAGATAATTTAGCAGCATATCTATTACTTAATGTACTGAACTGCTAGAATATTAACGTCCTATCAAAACCTGATAAAGGATGGTATGTTACATACATTCCACAGAGAAAGCTGAAATCCACTCATTGCTATTTGTCTGCTGTGTCTAGAATTATGCATCACCTTCACCCTGCAACTGATTGTAGGCAGCAGTCTTACACAAAAAGATGACTACTACAGAGACTACATTTTCATGTTTACTTTTTTATTTTAAACACATGTGTGGCAACAGCTGAGGTGTAGCTGAGTAGGAGGCAGGCACTCCTCACTCTTCCCCAAGCCTTACAAAGCCTTCACTGCCAGAGACAGCTGATAAAAACACAATGCACACAGCAATCCCTCTGTCCTAACCACCTGAAAATTAACACCTGTACTGAAGGATCCAGATCAGTAATTTCTTCTACTCTCATCCTCCCTTCTCCTTGCCATGTGAGTGCATATCCCCCTTTACCCCTAGTATTGCTTTTTCCAGCAGCAATGCCCAGTTCTCTCTCCTATCCTCTATCCAATAACTAAAAAAAAAAAAAACAACAAATCCTAAACAAAATTAACAATTTAGTAGTTATGATTAAACTTGCAGGTATCAGCTGCAGGTCCTAATACTAACACCAGGAGTATTAATTAAGAAAACACATCCATACTTAAGAATGTTCATGGGCTCAGAAGCGTTGTGCT
Organism: Aegithalos caudatus; assembly: GCA_013389925.1. Taxonomy (NCBI): domain Eukaryota; kingdom Metazoa; phylum Chordata; class Aves; order Passeriformes; family Aegithalidae; genus Aegithalos; species Aegithalos caudatus. The sequence goes on along the minus strand of WEIU01007902.1, from coordinate 21,804 downwards.
TCAGCTCTAACAGATTCATACTTGGAAGTGCAGGTGAACTGGTATGAGGACAGAAATTAAAACCCCTTTGCATTCTCTAGTCTGACACCCTCATCATACACTTATATTGGCTAATAAAAACTTACTCTAATGAAAAATGCCTTTACCTAAACTCTAAACTAGTCAGACTAAAATGATAAAGAACTTAAACTTTATATAAGGAACTGGCTATGTTGTTTTGGCTGTAAAGATCACAGCAGTAACTTCTCCATTTGCTTGGTAAGGAACTTGGCCACTGAGTAGTTTAAAAACAACCTTTACCTCCCTTGAGTAAGATAAACAACCACTGCCTGAACACAGAGATTCTTACATCACCTGGGGCATCACAGGAAGCAAAAGCTCACACTTGAAAGCTGCACCTCTGGCAGAAATCATCCCTATAAACCCAGCACGCAGAAGCCAAGATAAGCCACTGTCAATGGACACTTTTAAAGCCAAAAAGGGAGAAATGCTAAGAAACATGAGAAGCACCCAGCTAAGAGTGCAGAAAATTTCAGTACCACTTCAAAGCAGTGTAGACATTAAGAGTCTTGACAAAGTCCTAATAACTGAACCATACAGTAATTTTCTCTGCTATCTCAAACAGAAACAAGAATCTTTTCCTAACTACCCATTATATAAAAACTAAAACCCAGACCACAATGTTTTCACTGGACCCCATAAGCCTCCAAACACTGAACTGCGTGAATTTGTCTATTGATTTTAAGATTTGCACAAAATTCAGTTCTTCCTTCTAGTAAAATATATGCATATCAGTCTTTAGTATGCCAAAAAATGTAACGTCCATGATTTACCAAATCTGGATTGCTTCAGCCATCTGCCAGAAGTGTGATGACCACACTTCTTCTGTGAGAAACACAGCAGACTGAGCTACCATGCTCTCTGCCAGACAACTGTATCCTAACAAGGAAACAGGCTTGATGACATGAAGAGAGAAATCCATCTTCCCTCTTTTTTTAAAAGCAGTTTAGATGTACAGCTTCTAACAGTGCTGTCTCTCAAGGACCAAGGCAAACAAGCAGAGTTAGGTACTACAGTTGACATAGCCATGAAACTTCATGATCTTTGCACATTTGCAGAGATTGATAGCTGTACACTTATTTTTCTTTTGGCCTGCAGAAGTAGTGAGAAGTCACTTTGGCAAATGGCTTCCCCACATTACTATATAGCTGCCCTCTTGGCTGTCCAACCTGCTTATGATCAAGTTAATTAAGACACTACCTTGCTTCACTGATGAGGGAAGTTCATTAACCAGCTTGCCAAAAGTAAAGACAGTGGCAGGGAACAGAGCACCCAAGGATGAGAGTATGAACTGCAAAACTCATCATACTCTTATATGTGGAATGGTTTGCAAGGTTTTTTCATATTTTGACCCACCTTTCAGGACACAATAATTTAGGGGGAAGAAACACCCAGAAAGCTAACAATCCAATAGAGATAAACTCCCTTCCCATGAATCTTCAACTGAAAGCATTCAATTTAAACAAGATTAAAAAGGAGGTCTATGAGATTCCATTCCAAGGCAGCACAGACTCTTGTGTCTTCAGCTGCTGTCCCTGCACAAAAAAACAGCAGAAGACAGTTCCTACCCTATCTTTAAGTTGTTTGTACAAATCAACCAAAACAAAAACAAAGGGTGCCATCCTGTTTTTAGTACACAAACAGGATGGATGGAGATCTAAAAGGCACAAAAGCATGCATGAAAGAGACTGCTCATTCTTCATGCAAAAACTCACAACATGCTCTGCGCATCCTCTCTCAGAAATCGCAGGCACATTCTTGTAATGCACAGTAAATTTTGAAAGAAACACAACAAAAGTGTACTGCCCTGCTAAAAATTGTCACTAAGAGAGAATCAATCATGTTCAAGTTTCACAATTGGCTTAAGCCTATCTTTTGAGAATTTATGTGCCTCCTCCTCACCATCCAGCTAAACAATCTCATCACCCTTGTGACAGTAACTAGTGCTCAAGTAGCTGCAGGGTCAACTGGATCTGCCTTGGTGAAACTAACCCTACAAGAAACCTGTCGTGTCTGCACACAATGCAGCAAGTTGATCCAGCTGACTCCCTAGCCACATGCACGTCAGTGCTAGCCAAAATGAGCAGGTGTGAGCATCCACTTCTGCAGCAGCACACCTCCAGAGCAGCTAAGGCTGGTTACAAAAAGATCTCTTGCAGCCAAGTTGGAGAATCTTGTTGGAGATTACTTGTTCTCCTTCAAATATGTTTTCTGCTAACAAAACAACGAAATAAGACAATGCTTATTGCCATTACATCAATACTATTGTTGGTCACACCTGCATAGCAGTGATTGATTTTTCCAAGTTCTCAGCCTTGACTTTTATTCAGATTGTCAATATCTTTCTTTTCTATTTGTAAAACACTTGGCATCAGGTTCTTTGTTCTGTAGCAATACAGATTTACTAATATATGCCAAGCTCCAAAGAAACATGGACACTTTAAACTATCAAACTGGCAACATATGTCTGCTTTCTACTGAAGATAAAGAAGCATAGAATGGTTGGGGTTGCAAGGAACCCTTAAAGGTTGTCTAGTCCAGGTGCCCAGCAGAGAGCAGGGACATGAGCTAGACCAGGTTGCTCAGAGCTCTGTCCAATGTGTCCTTGAGTGTTTCCATGGATTGAGCACTCAGCAGCTGTGTGGGCAACCCATACTATCCTGATGGTAAAGCATAAGAATCTTCCTTGTATACCTAGTGTGACTCTGCCCTCTTTTAACTGAAAACCATTACCTCTTTTCCAGTCAATACAAGCCCTGCTCAATTCATCTGTCCTCATCTTTTTAATTAGTTCCCTTTAGGTACTGGAAAGACATAATAAGGACTCCTCAAAGCCTTCTCTCCTCCAGGCTGAACAACCAAAACTCTCTTAGCCTTTCCTCGTAGGAGAGGGGCTCCAGCCCTTCAATCATCTTGCAAGTGTCCTCTCTGGACTCACTCCCACAGGCGAGTGGATCCTTCCCACTTGTCCTTCTCATGCTGGGAGCCCAGCTCTGGATGCAGAGCTCCAGGTGGCTCTCACCAGAGCAGAGCAGAGGGGCAGAATCCCCTCCCTCCCCTGCTGCCCACGGCACTCTGGATGCAGCCCAGGACACATTTGGCTCTCTGGGCTGAGTGCCATGGCCGGGGCAGGTCCAGCCTCTCACCCACCAGCACCCCCAGGTCCTTCTGGGCAGGGCTGCTCTGAGTCTGGTCATGCCCAGCCTGTGCTGGTACTGGGGGCTGCCCTGACCCACGTGAAGGACCTCGCACGTGGCCTTGAATTTTATGATGCTCCCATGGACCCAGTCCTCAAGCTTGTGCAGATCCCTATGGATGGCATCCCATTGTTCAGGTAAAGTACCACTCAGCATGGTGTTCTCATCAAACTTGCTGAGGGTGTACTTGATCCCTCTGTCTATGCCATTAATGAACATATCAAAGAACCCTGGTCACAATGAATCTGTGAGGGACTCCCCTTGTCACTGATGTCCACTGGGACTCTTGAGACATTGATCACTACACTCAGGATCTGATTATCCAAACAATTCCCAGCAGCCCATCCATCAAATCCATCTCCATCCAATTTAGACAGGATGTTATGGGAACCATGTCAAAGGTTTTACAGAAGTTCAGATAAATGACATCTGTAACCCTTTCCTTATCCACTCCTGCAGTCACAGCATACAGAAAGCCTCTGGTTTGTCAGGTAGGACTTACCCTTGGTGAAGCCATGCCAGCTGCCTCAATTCACCTCCCTGTCCTCCATGTGCCTTAGCAGAGTTTTAGGAGGAAACAAGATACCATGGTTTACCCAGGCACAGAGGGGAGGCCAAAGGTCAGTAGTTCCTGGAGTCCTTTTCTTTCTACCATTTCTCAAGATAGATACAACAGCTTCCCTTTTCTAGTCACCTGGAACTTCATCTGACTGCCATGACTTTTCAAGCTTCACAGGGAATGGCAACTATATAAGCCATGCTAACATGCACTAATCTTAGCACAAAACTTACTCAGGTTATAAAAGGTTATGCAGTAGAAGCATTACGCACTCAAGTGCATAATGGCCTTACACATCCTTCTTGAAAGGGTCCAAAGCTAAACAATCCACAGTATTATGAAACCACCTGAGAAGTGAGGAGAGGTAAAAGTAATCAAGTTGGTTGACTTTGAATTCATATTTCCCGAGACAAGACCATGAATTCAGGCACTCTACCTTTCTGTGAAGCACTGAAACATCACCAGGTAATGGGCACAGACTTCGATGTTACTACATTTGTGAAGTGCCAAAATCACATTTATCATTTTTTATTTGTATTTTGCCCTCCCTGTTTAATTTCAGGGGGCTGAGAGACAGTTAGCACATGCTAACAGATGGCAAAGGATGGAGAAGTGACAGACATTGTCTGCTAAAGGGCATCCCTAGAACTCACACCATACCTGGCACAGAACTACCAGACAGACACAAGTATCACATGCAGCTGACAGAAAAGCAAATACTCTTGAGAGAGAAACCAACACCTGTCTACTTGGTCACAAGCCACTGAAAGAAATGTGAATGGAAATATCAACTAAAGCATCAGAGGTTTATTTACACCAAGTTTCAGTCATTGGACTTTGAGTACAGCTACAAACTGGAGGAGACTTCTCATCCCTTACGTGAGATCAGAAATGAGCTGTCATCTCCACGCTTCCTCGCATATGCAGAGCCACAAGACACAGTAACTTGAAAAGCAAGGGAAAATAATTTTTCCCATAGACAGTTCACATTCACAGACAGAGGAGGAACTTCCCATTGTACTCTCACTATAATCCCAGGACTACAAGACAGGGCTGTAATTGTATGAGATGCACAGAACAGACATAGCATTTCTTGAAACAAGTTTAATGTCTCTAACAGGAAATGAGAGCTGATGAATTACAGTAGGGCAGCCAAGCAATCTGCTGAAGAGAGAAAAGGTTTCAGCCAGCATTCAGAAACCAACCCATATATGCCTTGGAAAAGCTGCCTGAGAAATCTGGAGAGAGCATTCAGAAACAAAGTTTTCAAACACAAATACATCTAACCGGTCNCAAAAAACAAAAAACCACAAAAACTGAACAAGATTCCAAGCAAATATATTCTCAGGCAACTAGAAACTAGTTAGCTTCTTGCATTTAGGGAATTATTTATGGCTCTTATAGTTTTTAATCTTGAACTCTGCAGTTGGCAAGAAAGATTATATCCTGAACATATACACGTAACTAACAGAGCCAAAGAAGCTGAAAAATTATTAAACTTCTTTTTAGATGCTATTTATTCTTCATAATTTTCTGAAATAGTAAAGAGGAAAAAAAACAACCCTGAAACACAGGAGCCTTGTGTTCTATGTTTTTGTTTGCCATAAGCTGTCTCCTACCTAAGTCTCATGAGTTTCTCTATGAAGCCTGAACAGAAGACTGCAGATTACAGAGCACATCTTCTTCTGAGACAGACAGTTTCTTCTATATATCGTCACAGCATCAATCTTTGGTAATTTAGATACCTATCAGAACACACCCTAAATGTCTGCACCCCTTGAAAGTTCCCTGCTCATTCATTTTAATTGGAAAAACATTGCATGCAAGGTCTAGGAAATTCTTACAAACAGGAATCCTGTCTCGGCAAAGCTCACGTGCCTGGGTGATTTATTTTGAAATTTTAGGTGCTTGAATGCTTGTGATAGTTTGCATTACTCTAAATCTACCAGAAAAAGCATGTACCTCCATAGAACACAAATACAGAACACAAATATCTGAAACATTTGATTTACAGCTGGTCAACTATGTGCACCATGATCCACTGGAGTAGAATAAAGTTATTTCACACCCTGGACTAGTTTTAAGAATAAAAAGCTACTGCACATAATTAAAAATTTTATAATCTTCATCAAAAAAAAAAGTAATTGACAGAGAGCTCCATATTCTCTTCAGTGTTTTTATAGTAACCAGTACTGCCAAGTACTCTTCTATTACAAGAGCGTATTTTTGTTTTGTCATTAAGAACGGTGAATCCTCCTGACACTGCACAGTGAAAGGCAATTGATAAATTAAATGCTAAAAGAACTCAGTGTCACCATCAAGCCCTGATTAAAATAACTGCTATAGTTTCTATTTTTCTCTTGCATTAACTTTAATTAAGTGCAACTCCAATGCAGCTAACCTCACTGAAGTCAACCAAGGTGTTTTCAATTTACTCCCAACTTGAATGCCACAACTTCAGTATATGAGGATCAGCAAAGACATTTTTCTTTAATAGCTCACTCACGAGAGAGAAAAATCTTGTAATTACAGTGTAGAGTTTAATGCGTTACTTGTTCAAATGTGAGCACAAAGCAAACAAGGTACAGCTATTACAGCATTCATAATTCATACATGATCTTTCGCAATGCTGCAGGGACTTCTTTTGCAATCACTCTGTTTTGCTCAATGACAGAGAAGGTCCATCTCCAACATTAAGTCTGGCTGTGGACAAATACCCTTGGCTGCAGCATGTGCAAAGGGAACAATAATACTGCTGAATCTCTCTTCAGCTCCATGACTGTTTGGTCCCAAACAATTTTCTACAAGTGAGTTAACAACACATTTATCTTTGCTGCAGGTGCGCCGGTGCTACAAAAATTACAGAACACAGCAAAACCATTGCAACTCTATAAAAAACACAGTCATCTTGCTAGAGTAAGCAAGACTTGGGAGCTTATGTTTCAGCAGAAGTTTGTCTCCCGTAAGCAGCTCTACAACCACAACCAGTGCTGGCTGCTGACTGGCTGAGATGAAAATATGTGGAGAAAGGAGGCAGAGAGATTCTATTTCAATCTTATTGCTGTTAAAAGATTCCTTTGTTTATACAGTTAGACCCTGCTTCTTAAGAGCTACTGCATAAAAGCCTCCCCCTGTGCAACTGTGAATAACAACAGAACATCTCAGAAAGTCCCACCACTAGGAATGGAAAAAAAAAACAGCCCACTGTCCTTTGTTGGTCAGACCACTGAGTGTGGCTTTGGCACAGAAAGATGTTAAGGCAAAGAAGCTATTGCAACAATTGATATGCTCTGAGAATTAAAAGCTGCTTTATCTATGCATTCATTCCTTGTAAACCTTGATTCCCTTCTGTGGCACCAATTAACCTGCAATTTAGGATTTTGCACTAATTCAATCACAATTCCGCACATCAAATTGCAACCTCATCCAAGACTTAGGCTACTAACTCTGGTGGAAAGAATATTACCTAAGAAATATGATCTTCATTTACTAATCTCACAGGACACCACTTAAATATTGTCCTGAAATGTTCTGAAGACTGGAGACTGTTTTAGAGTGAAGAATTATAAAGTCAACAAGCAAAGGATGACACTGAAGATCTGATTCTTTTTTTAAGCTCAGAACATTTCTGCTGCTCTGACAAATATCTGGAATTTAACCACAGTTTTAGAACAACTTTTAAAAGCCATCAGCATAGAACCATATGTAAAATCAAACTGTATAAGATTGAGCATAACAGAAAAAAAGGAACCTTAGCAGCAACTTCGGCCAAGCACTGACAGCCCACCATTAGGGACGCTAATATCTGTCCACTAGCTTCTCCTCTGCAGGACAAAAAGAAAAATCCAAACCCACTGTTGCTCTTCATCCCGCAACCAGAGGTAAATCACTCTGCACAGATCACACAGATGCTTCGGAAAGACGGCTCGCTGGGGCTTACAGCACCACATTTTCAGATGAGAACAGATTGTCCTTAAGCATTGCTTTCATTCAAAGTTAATTGGGCGAGATTTTAATTCCACTCCTAATTCCGAATGTTTTCCCTGGCCATCTACACATTTTGATTACATAAGCATCATTTGAGGGTGGAGGTGGAATAATGAAGAGAGGAAAGGGAAAACAGTGAGAGATGACACTCACCGTGTTGCATTTTGTCCCGCACACAACTTGTCGGTGGTTTAGCCACTGGGAGGCAAACACTTTATTGAGTGTTCCGAGGTGAAATTCCCTCTCCTTCAGGAGGCTGGGGAGCTGCTGGGCTGCGTATCCATGCAACAAGCTGTGGTAGCTGGATTCATTCTGTATCTGGACCTCTCTCCCTTTCACGTAATACACCAGAGACCTTTTCACCGGAGGGAGCCTTTTCCTTTTGTGAACCGAGTGATCCCACCTGTACTGTGGATAATAAAGTTGGACACTTGATAAAGCAACTAAAACAAACTTTAAGACACCACCTTTTCCAATCCAACGATATTCCCGGCAAAACCCTTAAGCCTTTCAAACCACCCATGGAACACCGCGCACGGAAATTAACTCGGGAATGCTGATAGAGCCTTTAGCAGCGTGAAATTAAACATAAATATCTGCTAAAGGAGTAACACGGCGATGATATAACACCAGTCCGTGGCGGTTCGGCACCGTTGGTACGCCAAATGCTCACGGGAAAGAGCGGAGCGCTCGGAACGGGAGAGGGGCAGCGCCGATAGCCCTCGGTTTGGCAAGCGTAGGGGTGACACTCAGGTGGCTCCCCGATACTGACCGAGGCGCTCGGCCTCCTCCGACCGGGCCGGAGCGATCCAGCCATCATCACTACACAACAGCGACCGGCGAACGGCCGAACCCAACGGGGCACCGCGAGCCCCGGGGCGCGGAAAAAGCGGGGGACTGACCCTGGGAACAGGGGCTCCTCCTCCCCGGTGTCCCTGGGACTTGGGGGCTCCTCCTCCCCGGTGACTCTGGGATTGGGGGCTGCCTCTCTTTCGGTGACACCAGGACCGGGGCTGTCCCTCCCCAGATGACACGGAGACCGAGGGCTCCTCATCCCTGGCTGTCATGGGGACCGCGGCTGCCCCTTCTCCAGAATCCCGGGGCTCCCAAGACACCTTCCTTCCATAACCCTCGGACAGGGTCACCCCCTTCCTCCCGGGGACCGGCACGTCCGCCCCGCCCTGGCACCTGCGCTTCTCCCCCTTCCCACCACCGGGAATAAGCGCTTCTCCCCCCAACCCCCATTCACCCC
>WEIU01007901.1:8421-57053 GCA_013389925.1 Aegithalos caudatus | reverse complement strand
AGGAGAGGAGAGGAGAGGAGAGGAGAGGAGAGGAGAGGAGAGGAGACTATGGCTGACAGACCAGTTGTATTTTGTACCAGAATGTGTATCTGTTGAATGAATGGATTTCTTTATTTTGCATTTATCCTTGAAACTTGTTATTATTCCACATCCCTGTTTCTGTGAATCATTCAGTAGTGTTAAACAAATTCCCAAAAGTGAGCAAATATTAGTCACCTCTTTCCTGTCTGATACAGGTAGCTGTGTGGGTGGACAGGTGGAGACAGGTTAGACTGTAGCTATCACTATATTTTCAGCGTATCTATTCTGCTAACTGAAGTTTTCTTTCTAATCCCTTGAACAGATTGACTACATGGAGACAGGGGTAGAATCATTATCCAGGCATTTACCACATGACAATATTAACATTCATAATAGTAATAAATAGAAATACAATAATAATAGATAAATATCCCAATCATAATAGACAACTTTTTTTGCATGGAGTAGTACACGTTTCACATGGATGACTTACCTGTGTATAGGCCCACATTATTTCATTAAATTTCTTATGCTTTGCATAACAGAATAAAGGCATCAAAAACTTAAAAAGCATTTTCCTTCCCTCACTTTCAAAATGAAAAGTACAATTGTGCTTGTTTCAGAAAACAATATTAAAACCACTGTAGTTTAGAGGTGCTGTGTCCAACTAGGAAATGGATTACCTTTGAATAAGAAGGAATCCATATGTTATCCTTCACTCCTGATGCAACTCTCCTAAAATCTCAGCCTACTGCTATCATTCTGTTACATTAGGTCTGTCTTACCCTCCTTGCTGTTCTGCTCTCCAACAAAGTAATTTTCAACAAATCCAGTTCTGTGGTGTGGATTCTCTTAGTCAAATTCTCTTCTATAGGTAAAAAAAATTGTCCTTTCCCTGCCACTTCTGTTTTGTGTGGCTTTGTGCCATATTTCTTTATTGTAATGCTGGAACATCTAATTGACATAGCTTGAATAGGCCACTTGAACAAAAATTTCATTAACTTCTACCATACAGTGGTTTGGGTTTGGAGAGGCCATAAAGATCATCTGGTTCCAACCCCCTGCCATGGGCAGAGACGCCTTCCACTAGACCGGGTTTCTCAAAGCCCAGTCCTGCCTGTCCTCAAATTCTTCCAGGGATGGAGTATCCACAGCTTGTTTGGGCAACCTGTTCCAGTGTCTCAACACCCTCACACTAAATAATTTCTTCCTAGTGTCTGAAGAGAATCTACCCTCTTTCAGTTTAGAGCCATTCCCCCTTGTTCTAGCACTACATGCCCTTGTATAAACCCTCTCCAGCTTTTTTACAAGCCCCCTTTAGGTACTGAAAGGCTGCTATAATGGAAGCATTCTCTTCTTCAGGATGAAAAACCTCAGCTTTCTTGTCTTCATGGGAGAGTACTTCAGCCCTCTGAGTACCTTCATGGCTTACCTCTGGACCCACTCCAGCAGTTTCACATCCTTCTTATGTTGGGGACCCTACACCTGGATGCAAAATTCCAGGTGGGGTCTCACCAAAGCAGAGTAGAGGGAGATCATCCCCTCCCTTTCCCTGGTAGCCATACTGCTTTTGATGCAGCCCAGGACACTGTTGGCCTTCTGGGCTGATAGTGCACTCTGAGAGGTGACATCCTGCTTTTTGTCAACCAATATCCCCAAGTTCTTTTCCTCAGGGTTGCTTCCAAATCATTCCTCAACCATCCTATATTCATTTGTGGGATTAATTTGAGCTATGTGCAGGACCTTGCGCTCTGCTTTGTTGAACTTAATGGAGTCTGCACTGTCTCACCTTTCAAACCTCTCAAGGTCCCTCTGGATGGCATATTGCTTCCCCCCATTGACTGCACCACACAGCCTGGTGCGGTTGGCACACCTGCTGAGGTGCACTCAATCCCACTGTCCATGTCACTGAGAGAACTGTTAAACAGCACTGATCCCAGTGCCAATCCGTGAAAAACACTATTCATCCTATGTTTTGGGAGCATTCAGTGTGAAGTCCTGGAGAAGACTATTTTGGGAGAGTTCAGACTGTGTCAGTTCAGCCTTCCAAAATTATCAAACCCAGTGGCAAAAATTAGATTTGCGTTTATGCTCTTTCTTCAAACACAAGATGTCACAACTATAAAGATATATTAATTAACCTAATACACACTCCTTAAGTGAAGACAGAATAGAAACAGGTAATTTGCTTTATGGGAGTGTATAGTTTGGCAAAACTAGTCTGACATCTCCCCCCCTGAACATTCTCTTCAAAAGATTTTTTGGGTTCTTATATATGAGATGTACTACAGTTTAGCTAGTATTTACTAACATGTTTAATAAACAAACTGTTATCAAATTCTCCTTGGAGAACATTATACTAGTTTTGCAGAACCCTTCTGTGTTTGCATTAGCCTCTTTTTTTAGGCATTTTTTTAGGATTTTTACAAAATCCTCACATAAACTATACTCAGAATCAGTGTAAGATTTCAATACCTCTTTAGATGTCCTTTCTAGCTTCAGCCTTTGGTTGAGACCTCCTATTGCACATCAGATCTGAGAAATAGACCTGTCTTGTTTTACACATAACGTGTCCCATTGCTGGTGTGCGATCTCAAGACCAGACCATCTGGGAGTGACAAAAAAGATAGGGACGGGAATGACGAGGATATGTGAAAAATAAGAACTTTAATAAACAAGCAAAAATAACAGAAAAAAAGCCATGCACGGTATGGGATGATCCTTGAAGACAAAGCAACCGGATAAGCTCAACAATATATAGGGTAAGCATTGAAGGTCCAGAACCAATCACAAATGCGAATTAAGAACATTACGAAATACGTCATACTCTGAGAACCAGTCAGCTACTGTAACTGGAAACATTGCCTAACATGGAGCCACTTAATTAGCATAATAACTCCCATGATCCCACTCTTCCTGCCCTACCCTGTCTAGGTTTCTCCTTTCTTAGTGTCATGTCTCCCAGGGTCTTAAGTTGATCCCTTCTGGATAACCAGTCGAGGCCAGTCCACTGTCCATTCCTGCCAGTTTCACTCCCATGGTAACATGTTAACCCCACATTGACCATGGATCAAAACGGTAACTGATTGAAGTCAATACCTCCTCCTTAAAAATGAATGGTAAGATGGTGAAGCTCCAGATCTCTTAGGGCTGCACTTTTGGGGAGTAAATTGTACATAAATCACATGAGAGTTCTTAGGTTATCCTTCTTTGGATTTATAGTAGTTGATATTACATAAATGGACTTAGCAATTTACACCAAATCACTGTGCCAAAACAATGTCAGTGTTGCCAATTCTTGACATATTATCAGATGACAAGGCTTTCTTCACAAAGACACTTACATAAAAAATCCAAAAGGAAAGGGTAGCAGAGAAATCCTAAAAATCCTATTTTTTATTGTGTTATAAACTATAAATACATATATAAAAATATATAGACTGCCTTAAGTTAATCATTGAGTCATTCATAACTTAAATGATTTACAATTCATTAGGAGATGGGATGGGGATAAAAGCATGTAAAAGATGGCTCTTGATTATTCTCTTTTTATATATAGTGCAGTTCTTGTCAGTAATGAATACGTTAACCAAACAAATGAAACCCTGATTACTCCCTGAAGAATTCTGACACCATACTTCATGAATCCCTCTTTGGGGAAAGTATCCATTCAATCACCAACCAGCCTTTTCGTGTGTGCCCTACTTTGGTTTTGTTGTATGTGTATCTTGGCTGGTATTAAAATTTAATATAGTTTATACAATAAAAAACTTGTGCAATTTTTAAAACTATGGTACAATTTTGATTGCATTTCTTGCAGTTTAACAGGTTTAGAGAATTATTGTAAGATGTTTCAACATTGTAAGTAATTGCAGACATTTATAAATGTTTCATATCTGAAAGTTGTGTTTGGCTGATGTAAAGTCTGAAGTTAAATCAGCCTGACTACGCCATAGTAACAAATAAAATTTCATATTTATAGTATTCTATTCTTTTGTAATGTCTTATCATTCAGCGATAGGAAGTATGTTCTCATCAATGCTTGAAGTGACTATAGCTGCCAGCTGTAACCCACCTCTTCCTGGAGAGTCATGAAATGAGCTGTTGCAGCATGAAAATTCTCCTCTCTGTTGGAGAAACCTCACTGTGAGCTGTTCAGAGTCATTCTCACTGGCACAGCTGCCTCAGCTCTATTGGCTGCGTGGCTCATAGAAGAACCAGATGGGTCAGCTCTCGTTTTTGGCTGTTAGCCTTATGGAAAGTTGAGAAATCCATGGCCTTTAAGATGTCATTTTACGTACAGCAGAGGCCAGCAACAGTTTTGCCTTATTTAACTGGCTAAGTGAAACATGAGGAACAGTCTAGCGGATGTAGAAATAGTGACAATGGAGGTCACTCCTAGAAAGTTTTGTGATCCTCTGCCATGTGGTTGCTGGAGGATTTTTTGTTGTCTTTAGAACTGGAAGAAGGTTTTACAACCAGTTCATGAATTGCTTCTGTTCTTCCTCTGAAGGACCCTGAGTACCACACTGTTGTGAAACCTATAGGAAATTCCAAAAAATTCTAATGCCCAGTGTAGACACTGCTCCAGGAGAACTCTTACTCATAAGAGAGATGTCCTGTATGTCTCTGCTCATTAGAGGAGAAAAAGGTGAAGATCACAGCTCTGAGAGGTCAGGGAGAAGTGGGGGACACGGTAGTGATAGTTTCTGAATTTGCCTTTGTAAAGTTCATAATTTTGTAATAAGCAGAGATATCCCTAAAGCAAACAGCAGTTCTGAGATTAAACTCCATGAAGTTTGTGTGATGATCTGTTTTGGGTTTTTTACAAGAAAAAAGAAAAGAAAGTCATTAGATATTGAAAGCATTTTCAGTAATTGATAGTTCACAGAATAACAGAATGGGTAAAGTTGGAAGAGAAGACAGTGGGTCATCTGGTCCAATTATGATTATTCTTTGAATAATAGGGGGTAGGGAAAGAATCTGTCAAGAAGCCTCTGGGATTGATTGGAGTTTTCATTGAAAAGGCAGAGAAAACACTTCCACATCCTCCTTTTATCTTTTCCCCATCTTCTTTTTGAATTTTTATTCTTTCCTGAATGTACTGGGAACTTGCCATGTTCTGGGTCAGGAAAAAGACCACAGCCAGTTTATTATTATTTTTCCTTTTAATGAAGCTGATTTCTTTTCCCAGTATGTGCAGTTTGCAGTCCACTGGTTTGGAAATCAAAATCTGTTCTTGTTAAGAAAAATACTGAATAAAACAGAGCTGTTAGCCCATATCCAAAAATATTCTATGTTTTTGTTTTGAGTTCTGCTGGAAACGCTACATTAACTTTGCCTCAGGACACTAATTAACAAACTGGCCATTAATTGCTGGTAATAAGGAAGTTGTCAGCAGTCATTGTTCCCTTAAACTGCCTAAATTCAAGAGGACAAGTTTGGAAGAAGGTAACAGTAAGTAAGATCTTTCCCTCTGAAAGATCCCTGTCTTTTCTTTTAAATGAGAAAAACTCTCAGTAAGTGAATGAAAAGGACCTTTGGACCTCAGATAATGTTATTTTCTGATGCAACAGCGATTTGTCTAGAAATGACCAGTAATGTGATGCTAGGATAAGTTATTTCCTTGATAGTGCTTCTTGCATTTGATTGGAAACAAGCTTCACTAAAACCAGTCATGACAGAAAGTGATTCCATTCTCAAGGATTGAAGTGGTAGTCATGTATGTATTTCTTGCCTGTCTTCAATCCTCATTTGCATAAATAATGAAATGGTCACAGATACATGTTGTGATACTAGTCTGTAATAACAGTTGCTGCCATTTACTCTAGAGGTAAAAAGTTGGCCTGAAATTGGAACATGTATCTTAGGCCCCAGATCATTGGGAAAAGGGTTATAGTACTTGGAGTTAGAGGTGGAAAAGCATTGCACTAAACACAATCATATGTTCAGGGAATTTGCAGGCAGCTTCTGGCTTCTTGTATTCTAGAGGATACAGTGCTTCTATTTTCATAGTTTCTGATTTTCAAAGATATGAAAAAGGATATAAAACCAGATAAAATTCTTATTTAGAGGAACTAGCAGTGTGCTTTTATGTTCTGTAAGTTATGAGAAGACATGTAAGAAAAACTCCACACCCACAAAAAAAATTCCACAAAAAATAAAATTAAAAAAAGATATTTTTACTTAGAATGGAAATCCAGAACTCTTGATAATTACAGTTAATTACTCTGCTAGTGTTTGGCTTTTCTTTTCTGAGCTAAGGAGACTAATTTCTCCATTGATGATACATGACAAAAGTGATAATTCCTTTTTATCCTCCATCATGTAACCTTTTTATTTCTTTTCCTAACTTTTAAAATAACCTTTTAAACACCTGGTGTTCAAGAAATTTTACCTTGAAATTACTGTGAGAAGAGGTAGATTTAGATTGCCTACTATAGAATATTGTTCATTATTTTAATATCTCATGTTATTGTGGGAATGTTGCAATTAGATACACATTGGTGTTTGGATTATAAAAGCTTGTCAAATAAACTTTGATGATTGCAAAATGGAGCAATGGAGGAATAAAACTTGCAAACATTTGAAATTTAAGTGGAATAGTATAGAGGAATGTATAGAGGAATGTTTCATATTCAAACTGAAAAGGTTTTTTAAGAGTTACAGATCTTAATCCAAGAAAATAAATAACAAAATTTAGATGCCACCCCTCTCTACTTCCTTCTGTCTCCAATAGCCTTGCAAAACTTGGGGAAAACAACTTGAATTTTTGACAAAAGAAAACATTTAAATGCATACATTTTTGCCCTGAATTACTGTTTACTTATGGTTTTAGTTTGTGTATAATTTAATGAGATATTTTGGTATTATGGAGAAGTTTGGGGGTTGGAAGCTTGAATAGATTTTTGATTAATTTCTGAATATTTTTTAATTTTTTCCTTTATTAAAGATGTATAGTGGAAAGAAGTGTAGAAAAACAAAGTTTTCCCAAACCCAGATATTTGTAAAAGAAAATACAAACAACAGGAAACAGAAGTTTAAAAATACTCCAAACCAAGAAAGATTTAGTGACCTTATGCTGCCAAAATCAAGATCTATTAAATCTGATAGATTTTTTTTTAAAAAAGGACTGCGTTTTCATCACTATTAAGCCAGATTTACTTAAATGAATGTGCTTGTTTGATCTTCACTGGTTGCCAGATCCTCACCAAAGTTTCTCTATTGTTGCCCGTCAACTGGTCAGGGGAGTCTAACAAAAGTCATGAGTCTTATCAGGAGATAAGACATAACAACAGGGCAAAACAGACTTGATTGGGGCAAATTAATGACATTTATTCAATTTATTGCCAATGAAAATCAAAGTAAGGTAATGAAAAATAAACTCAAATCTTAAAATCACTTTCCCCCATCCCTCCCTTATTTCTGGGCTCAACCTCCCACCTGATTTTCCTTCCTCTTTTCCTAGTAGCATGGGGAGATGGGAAATTGGAGTCACATTCTGTTCATCACACCTTATCTCTGTCACTCTTTGCTTGATTTTTACTCACTTCCTCTGCTCCAGCATGGGATTCCTCTCACAAGAGACAGTCCTTCATGAACTTCTCCAGTGTGAGTCCTTGCCATGAACTGCTGCTTTTCCCAAAATGGTCCAGCATGGGTCCCTTCTGTGGGGCCATGAGTACTGCCAGCAAATCTGCTGCAACATGAGCTCCTTTCTTCATGTGTCCACAGGTCCTGCCAACAAACCTACTTCAGCACAGGCTTCCCACAGGGTCACAGCCTCTCTCAGACATCCACCTGCTCCAAAATTAGGTCCTCCAGAGGCTACAGGTGGATTCTGCTCCACTGTGATCCTCCATAAGCTGCAGGGATACAGCTGCTTTGCCATGGTCTGCAGCACAGACTACAGAGGGATCTCTGCTGTGATACCTGGGGCACCTCTTTCCCCCCTTTCCTCACTGAACTTGGAGTCTGCAGAGCTGTTTCTCTCACATATCCTCATTCCTCTCTTCCAGGTCCTGTTGGGCTGCAGTATTTTTCCCCTTCTCAAATATGTTTCCCCAGAGGCTTTGCCACTGTTGCTGATGGTCTCAGCTGTGGCCAGTGGTGTTGGCTCCATTGGCTGTGGCCAGTGGCAGCGACTCCATTGGATGTAGAAAAAAGCTTCTGAGAACATCCTGTAGGATCCTATAGGCAACAGTCAGATGACTTAAGGCATTCCAAGTGATGGATTATTGCCTTAATTTGGGCCTGTTTAATCTGAAGTACAGAAGATGGAGTTGAAAGTTTTCAAATATTTAGAAGACTGATGCAAACTGCAAAGAATTCTTTTTTTAGCATGCCCAGGTAATAGAAATAATGAGCTTATATTGCATAGATTAGATGTTAGGAAAAGTTTTCTGACAGTAAGGACACTGGTCAGTTTCTGTAGATTGATGGAAAATTTATGATGTTCATAGGCACTTTGGATGAGTTTTCACTGCTGTGCTGAATATCTGTCAATAATGGACTTTTGGAACTACTGTGGATTTGTGGGTGTATTGTGGACTGGATCAGGGACTAGAGGAGCCCTTAGGATCCTTTGCAGGCCTATGGTCATTCTGTGAAGTTAAATGCCTGGTGGAGCCCAGTCAGCTGCAAGGAAAATTATTTCTCTATCATCAGATGAAAAGCTTTAAGAACTAGCCAACAAAAATCAAAACACCTATTAGTGAGATGAGTCCATCAGAACACATTTAAAGTCAGCAAGAAGTACCAAGATTTAGCTATAATGGCATCAGTTATTGCTTTGTATTGTAATAGGACAGTAATTTGTGGAGAACAAAGTACGAGTTTATGTTGCTGGAGCATCCTTAACCCCCTTTCTGGAGCTGTGATTCTCAAAGAGATAATACCAAGATATTGAAAAGAGCTTATGGTGCTTCCAGAAGATTAAAACCTAGATGAATTACAAGAAAAAACATGTGGATGAAGAAATTGGTAGAATTGGATAGTTGGAGGATGAGCTCATTTACGGTATAGCTATCAACCAATGAATCTATCTTGTTGGCTGTGAGTTACTGTCTGGCAGTGTTTGATAGGCCTTGTGGCAAAAGCAAGCCTTGAGATGGGATGAAATCCAAATATCTCTTTGAGTCAAACATATTCAAATCTTATTAAATGATTAGGGAAATTTCAGGGAATTTTAGAGGGACAGGGGAAGGAGCAAGGGGTATGGTTCAGTAGGTGGATGAGTTTCTGAAGAAACCTGTTTCTACTGCTGAAAAGGAAGTGAGGGCTGGAGAGCAAATTCCTCCTTGTGCTGGCTGCAATGGCAGTACGCTCATGTTGGTCAGTGAGAGGCTTAGATGTGCCCAAGCAGAGTGCGTCCTCCTTGGGCATCCAGTCTGTTTAGACAGGGAAGCTGGGGTGTGCCCTGGTCGAGGTTAATCCACCTCCTTTCCCACACACAATTAAAGAACCCAACGGTTTCAATGCTGGAGATGACTCTCAGAGCCCTTAGGTTTCAGAACTTATTCTCACTGATTTCAAATTTAGCCATAATGAAATAGTTCACTGTGCTTTGTTTGTTTGTTTGTTTGTTTGTTAATCTTTCTAAAATAAAATTAGTTTGCTTATTACAGAAAGATTTTGAGGATTGGTGAACTACATGTAGGGTTTGAAATTTAAGTGCTAATCATTGTTGTGGTTAAAACTATGAAAACCTCTATCTAAGTATTATATAACAAACAATAATTGGGTGAATTATTTCAAGAATATATGTGAGGAACAGTATTTTTCTTTCTACTTTTAGAATTAGCTTTATTTGCATTTTATTTTATTTTATTTGTATTTTTCTTTGGGCTATTTAAAAATCCTTGGGAGTTAAACATGACAGGTTGTATGTGTGCATTGGAATATGATTTACCACATTTTTCCATGCCATGAGTATATGAATTCCTGCTTACCTAAGAAAATATTTGAACATAAAAAGCTATAATTTGGAATCAGATTGTGCTGGTTGAATCATGAGACAAAATCTCCCTAGAGATCCAAAAACATATTCTGGTATTCTTGCCAGAGTGTTTTCATAAAACATGTTTTCTTAAAAGGAATTGGACAGAATGTAACAAATAAAAATCATAATAATAAAAGGCAACCAAAACTTGCAACTTTATTTTGCCAAATGTGTATGTTATATGAAAAATAAATATACCTTTGTCCTCATATAGATTATTTTTCCAAGGTTCCTCCTGAATCACTGTTAAAGAAAAAACCTTCTATTTTGCTGTCTCACTTCTTTTGTTGATTTAATATAAATAGAATTATTGAATAGTGGAATAAAGTAATGTACAGTCTTCATGATGATTTTCTTCATTTTATTTAAAAGTCAAATCTATCCAAATATCCAGGTCCCTTATGGTCAGTGTGAACATCATGAGCTACAAATTATCACCTTGGGTTTTTTTTCTTACATTGTACTCCCATCCTAAAAGCATCAGCCTGTCTTCAGCTGCAAGCCAGTGTCTTTGGGAAATGCTGCTCAAAGTTTCTGCTCCCATGTTAGTCTCACCAGGATCACAAAGGAGGTACAAGATAATGAGTCTATCATGGGCCTCCAGGAAAACACTGCAGAATGACTCCCATAAGTCTCTGATGGGACTCTTGCTAAAACTGAAATGTGCCAGAAATGAATGTGGCTATTTTTCTGAGAAAAAGAAATACTTCTTCTTTTCCTATCCTTTCAGAATGAAGTAATGGATGCCCCAATTAAAATGTGTTTTATGTACAAAATACAAAAATTGACTGCAGCTTTAAAAATTGTACAACATTAAAATATAAAATAGTAAGTCTGTGGCAGTTTTGAGTTGATAGAAGCATGATAGAAATGTGAACTCCAAAGTTTTGTGTATGGGATTTCTTAAAGAGCTAGGTGTAATCAGCTCTGTGGGTGTTCAATACCTCTGAGGGTGTCTAGCACCTCACAGAGAATGGCTTAAGTAATTAGCGAGATGGCATGGTTGAGTACATCTTGAAAAAGCAAAAAGGTTTTCATAAAAGAAGAAAACAATACAAAAATAAAAGAATAAAGCTGAACACAGTGTAGGGACAGGTCCCACACACAAGCTACAACACCTCGAGAATGCACTGAGAAGCCTCATGCTCTCCCTTAAGTGTTGAATGATTTATGTGGGTTTTTTGGCAAACAGCCCAATAGAGAACAGCTAGTTATCTTAAGAACAGGTAAAGAGACTTATCAGTCTCTTGCTTTTGTCTGGGCACTGAGACAATTACTGTCAGGAGAGCAAAGAAACATCTAGTGTTCTTCCCTTAAAAGGTTTTGGGGTGAGTCTTAAACCTTTCCCTATATGGAAACACCTGCTCGAGTGTGGGGTGCTTTCTTACATTTGTGGGATTTGGTGTTGAAGTTATCTGAAACAGTAGTTCCCTGTAACTGAATCTATACTAGAGCATCAATTTATATATAAGATTTGATGAATCTTCTAGTTAAAAATATTAATATTTTTTTAATTTGTCAAAACATTCAAATGTACATTTTAATTTTTTTTTTTAAATTTAAAGCTATTATCCATTTGAAACTGTTGGACAGTTCATATTTAAAAAAAAATAATCTCAAAGTTGAGTATTTATTTTTAAAAATTTATAGTCCCAGTTAGGATATGAAGGCTCGTTTCTTGCTTGTGGGAAAAGTTTAATGCTTCAGTTTTTCAGTTCAACTTTTTGAGATCATAAACATTCTAGAAATACAGGAAATCTGTTTTCCACTTCTGCATGCAGAGGCACAAACCTGTGGCCACGCAACACATTATTTATTGGAAAAAATGCACTATATTAGTACAGTATCATTTTACCAATGTATCTGCAAATACCTGCATGATATTAGAGAGTTAACTGTTAATATGTAAGAGTTAGGAGCTAAGAAAAAGCTGCTTAGCAAACATGCTTGGTGATCAACTTAAGTGCCAATCCCTATTGTTCACCTTTCTGTAGGCGTGCTGCATATGCAGCACATTGGAAAGTTCTTAAACCTAAACCTAAGTGAGCCCAAAAGTCCTTTCAATTTCTTTTGCATGGTTTGTTTTCATAGGTATATTGGGGATTGGAGGGTAGTGTTGTACAATAATTATATTGATCTTCACCTCTGTTGTTTTCATTTCACTGTTCATGACCATATGTTCCCCAAATAATTTTGGATCCACTGGCTTACTTCAGGTAAGTTTGCTAGAGGAGTTAGGTAGCAGAAAGAGCAGAGACCTTGTCAATGCCACCACTCAGGAAAGGGCACTGGTGTGAGTTTTCACAGTACACATCAGAAAATTCACAGGGTACAGAAGCCACTAGAATCACTAAAATTGCAGGGGAAAAAAGGAATTGGAGTTTACATCTTCCTAAACCATTATTTGAATTTTACACAATAAAAGTGTAGAAATTATCTCTAGTACTCATAAGATACTTGTTTCAACCAAACTGTCCTTCTTATAATTTTTTTTCTCCCGAAGTATGAAACCTATTTGCAAGCAGGCTTATTCTGAAATAA
This sequence comes from Aegithalos caudatus, assembly GCA_013389925.1. Classification (NCBI taxonomy): domain Eukaryota; kingdom Metazoa; phylum Chordata; class Aves; order Passeriformes; family Aegithalidae; genus Aegithalos; species Aegithalos caudatus. Next base: position 44,491 of record WEIU01007901.1, on the reverse strand, counting down.
AATCTTCCAGTGACCTGGAAAGACCAGGGATGCCACATAAGGAATATAATGGAAAAACTGATGTAGCGAAGTGTTGTGTGTGGGGAAGGTGCTGTTTGGAGAGCACAGCAGAGGGCTGACCATCATTCAGTGTAGCAGACTGCCGTGGGACACTGAGCTGGCTACAAGTGTCTTCATGCCAGCAGGCAACCTAGAGCTGAATAAGTGGCCTGGGAATGGCTGTATCCGCTTGTAGGTACGTTTTCTTCATTTCAGAGATTGTATTATGAGGCCAGAGGGAGTGCTTCGGGCAGAATATATAAATTAACTGGTTACTGAACTGTGTAGGAGGGACTGAAGCCCTGAAAAGGGAAGCTTACAATAAAACCTCTGTCTGTGTGCTACAGAAAGGCGTTCAAGCTGCCCAGGTCATCAAACCTCACACACTATTTCCAGCAGACGAAAGTGGTGGCCTAGAACAGCTCAGGAGACTGAACTGGTGAAAACAGAATCTTGGCTCACCACATTGTTTTCAATAATTGCATTAATGTAAGATTTCCAGCAGACATGGGTAGAAGATTCAGGATGTGAATCAAAAGAAACTCTCAAACTATCCCAGAGTTTGGAAGTGGAGTTTGGCTGTAAGTCCTTTATAAAAAAGCAATTTTGTAGAACTCAAATCCTGTTCAAGCTATCAAGTGTCCTCCAAAATTTAGAGGTATCTGGATCAAGCCTTCTCACTATGGTCTATTTTCACAAAGTATTCTAAACTTCTAAATCCCCTTTCTGTCCTACTTTTCTTTCCTGACTGTATTTTGACTCTATTTGCTTTCTTATTCTTGTCTTTTAAAAATGTCAGTCGAGTTTTACCAGGGAGCTTTATTACTTTGGAATGGATAAAGTTTTGTTTATCTGGTCTTTTTCTACATGTCCTCTTCCCACCTCCTCGTCTCTACTTCCCCTTCCCCAATCTGTTCAACAAATTAATTTTCTTCTTCAACTGCAGTTCCAAGGAACAAGCAGCAGTAGCTTTTAGTCCCATTACACTCTCTGCTCATAACTAGATATAGTGAAATACAGTTTGTGTGCTACACTAGCAAGAAGTTTGGGTGTTTTTTAATTTCTAAATATCTAAGTGCATTTTTGTTGCAGTTCGAGTAATTCTGAACTGTTTCTCCTACATTTTTTTTAGTTCCAATTACAATATGGAATTATACATGGATATATATGGATGACAGAAAAAATGCTATGACAAAAATATTCTAAAGCAGAATCTACTATGAGTGGAATTTTCAACAGTATTCAGCTCACCTTTGTATGTATACAGAATGTGTGCTTATAATGGAGCTTAGTTCATTAATTGATGATTTTATAATTTATAAAAGCAATGAGTCACCTCATTTAGGAAAATATTAATCTATTTAATCCAGTACATAGTTTTTAACAGCAGTCAAAGCAGTGTGAAGACACAAGTCAATAGGAATGTCAAATGATACATTTTTACACATTTACACAATGGCTTTGAACACAAAAAGCAATAGGGAAACATGTATAGCCTCTTTCAGAATTATCTACAGGGAACAAAAGGTGTGTCTGAACAACCCCAACTTCATGGGAACAACTGTAGCAACATAGAAGTAAAACTAGTTTAAAGTTGCTTTTATTTAGCCATACAGCAGTGACAAATTCAATATTAATATATTAATACATAAATATATTAATATATATCTGTATGTGGAATGGACTCTTTCTGTTGGAATAGGGCAAAACACCTAGAGTACTTTTTGTCAAGATGCTGAGGTAGATCTATTTATTTAAATTCAAATACACCATCTTTGATTCTAGGTGCCAGGAAAGTTTAAAGTGTGTTCTTTGCCATAAATAAAGTGGTGACTGTTTAAACATATAGAAATTTAAAAAAAAAAATTTAAAAGTCTCAGAAGGTGAAGAATGAAAAAAAATATGTATCTTTGTGGTCTTAGTATCACTTTTCTGCTTGTAATAACATTTATCAGTAACATTTAACAATAACCTTACTAGCATAGAGATTATAATTATGCTTGTACAGTGCTGGACACAGTCATCACAATTTTCTTGGAGTCTTACAAGTTCAATGGTGAAAATATGTGTGTAAAGCTTTCCTTTGCTAGCAGAGGACATTAAAAAGTTTGCATATTCAATTACTCAAGTGGTAGGAAGTTGCATTCTGTAAGGCTCTCAGCATGAACTTGGGTCAGTGCCTTATGTATCTGTGTTGAAAAAGATTTACTCAACTGCACAGTTCTGTGCTTCTCTTTTTCTGCATAACCTTTTCAATATTTATTGAAAGATACTATTCTTGGAGTTTCCAGTTATCACAATTAATACTTTTTGTTGCTGTTGAGAGTAATTTCATGCATTCAGACTGCTTCAAATTCTGCATTGTGAATTTCTTCAAAAGTGAATTCTTAAAAAATTATTTTTAATAATCAGTGCATTTTCAAACTGTGTCATGGATTCTTTCCTCAACATACAGAATGAGTTACATATAAAATTAATTGGTTAATTAAACTCTGATGAGTTACATATAAAAAAGCTTACATGATAATTCAAAGGCCATAATTTGAGTGTCTTTTCATGGAGATCAGAAAGCCTTGGAGCTTTAGCAAGAAAGATTACTAAACTTATCAAATATCTTATCAAATATGACTTAAAAAAATTATTCCTGCTTCCCCCTAAAAATTGCATTCTTGGGAATAGTCAAACCCATTTTATTGAAATTAGGGATAACATATAATTCAGGCCACAAAAGTCAGAAGTGAAGTGGGATTAAGCAAAAGGCTTCAGTGAACAGTTGTTAGCAGGGGAGCTGATTGCAATACCTGCAACAACAGACATCTCAGAAGTCACCTGTCTCAATAGCAATAATGAGAGTAAAAAGATCAGTAAATTATACTGCAAATACAAAAAAATATAGAAGGAATGCTATACTTCTTTTTTTCCCCTGTGTACAGACAGGAATGTCTAGATTGACTATTGGGACAGGTCCTGCCTTTTTGTGTAGGCCTGCAAAGCCTCTTCACTAGTGGATAATTGATCTGCTCACAGACGTTACAGCATTATTCACAGAGCCATTGGAGAATGGCAGGTCAGCAAGTTGATTCCCTGAAGGCTACTTAAACTAAAAGTTTGCTTCAGGTCTGAGAAGTTTGCTAGAAGGAAAATATAATGGGAAAATGCTACATTTATTTGCTTCCTTTTACTTTTATATCACACAGAGTTCATTCCCAAATACAGTTGTACTGAGCTTCAAGGGTTGGCAAATAGAAACAAAATGCCAAACCCCAAATAAAGGTGTATGTTTTCTTCTTCATATCTCACCTGGAATTGACAAGAGTTTTCCAGGCTGATACACTTGTACAGAGCCTGTGTTTGAGAGAATGCACAAGTGCATGCTATGGAAAGGTGGGTAGTAAATCCAGCTGTGGGTGGTAGAAAGATTCAAATATGCTTTATCCTCCCTTTCCTGCTTAGAAATTTGGGGAGCCAAAAGCAATGAAAAACAATGTTAAGTCAGGTTTGCCTCTTCCATCTGCAATCAAAGCTCACCTGTGAAGTAGACTTAATGCTGCTTTAATTCTTGGGCTTAAGTAGTTTAATTGACTATTATAAAAAACTAAGGAGGAAGGGAGGCATTCCTGTTGCCCAGACTTCTGTTTCAGTGGGGAAATTCAGATGATTAACTTGCCGGTTTCCCTTTTCACACCCCTCAGCAGACATTCAAACAGCAAGGACACAATTGGGTCTGCTTTGGCAATGTTCTCCATGTCTCTTTGTGTGTTTAGTTACAAACTTCACTGAAAACCTGCTGTCAACAGTAGTTTACCATGCAACACTGAATTTCTAATGCAAAGACAGCTTTGGAAGGAAAGACACATTTTTGTTCTATGGACAAGGTAGCCTTTGGGTACAAAAAGGCTGGAATTCTAAAAGGCTGGAATTTTAGAATAGTGACATCCTTAGAAAAGGCTGCCTAGGAACAAAGGTCCTGATCCAAAGGGGAAAAAATATGTAACTAAAAAGCCATTTGGAGAAAATACAGTTTTGGCTTGCTGAGGAGAGGGATCTAAGAATCAGATTGTTTCACTTAAAAGACTTAACTTGAAGGTAGGATTACCTTTATTGTCTAAAATCCTGAACTAGAAAGACTTTAATATGAAGAACTTCAAGCATGTAGTGTCAAGGTTTTAATTATCTCTTACAAATTAAGCTAAATTCCCGAGGCAAATAAGTAAAAAAGAAAACAAATCCCACAAGAAAGAATAACCCTTCATTCTTTTCTTTTTCTTGGTCTTTTTTCAATGCAGTGTGATCTCATCTGTTATCATGACTTTGCATTTGTTACAAATTTTGAAATAATTTTCCTAGAAGTCTCACAAATTATGATGATGCCATGGTGTTAGAATTCTTGGAATTGCCTAAATTCTTGGAGTTCCTCTGTTCCCTAATTTTTAAAGGAGTATTTAATGTGAAAGGAGGCACAGGAGGAGCATCCTGTTCCAAGCATTGAAGAATAACAAAACAGTAGTTCTCTTTGCTACAGGTAGCTCATACAAGTAGCACCCTCTTGTTATGCAGTAATAACCCAAAATAACACAGCTGAAAGTTGCTTTGTTGCATAATCTGTTATTGTGGGACACTGTACAGCATATAGTTACAGAGCTGTACCCTTCAGATTCAGCTTGTTTCTGTGGTGCTAGACAGCAGTTTGCTAGAGCCTGTCAGAAAATGGAGAATCCTATTTAATTCAGTTTGAAACTGTTGGGATGTCACTGGATATTTCTTAGGCTTACACTCCTGGGAGGGCATAGTAACTGCCTGGAGGTTCCCAACAGCAGCTAACACAGTTTGCCTCCAAAGTTGTCCAGTAAGGTTTTTATCCTCCAAAAAGGAGGATAAAGCTTCCATGAAGCTAAGACATTACTTCTGAGTTGAGGTATCATAACATAACCCACCCCAGCCAGGTTTGAGGTTCAGCTGCAGGTGTAGGTGTGGGATGTATTGCAAGTGTGTCTCACTGTGAAGGTCTAAATTTATAATGGACCCAAAGATAACTTTTTCTCTCTAAATTAAATGTATACTTTCTTCTTACAGAGCAAATGCAACAACCTAAGATTAATGAGAAGCTTTTCACAAGAGGTAATATAATTCTGAAGTTCTAACCTTTAAGTATAATCATGAAGGAATGTCTGACTAAATAAACAAATAACATCTATGATTTTATAGGCCTGACTCTGCATGTTTTAGTGGGTTTTGGCAGGTGTAGGAATACCTGTGACCATGATAAATGGTGATTAAAAATAATTATAAATTAATAAAAGTAAGTAGAGCAAGTGGGCATGATGTCACTTGCATTTAATGCTTTCAGGAAAGAGGAAAGTGTGGCAGGCTTCTGGGGACTTTGTAAAATATCTCTTCAACTGTGTCATGCAACACAGAAAGTTAAAATGTACGGGGGAAACTCCATAGAATGTGAGATTTATTTGAAAGCCTTATCACAGTTTGAAGCTAAAAATGCATAGTCAACCCAAAATCTGGAGGTTTTCTTCCCAATACTTGATTTTCATTATAGATGTTATTTTTTAATCTACATTCATTTCTATTGCTTTTTAATACACAGCCACAATAGTTGGCTGCTACAGGTTTGATCCTGCTGTGCATGCTACTGGATGTGTTTATCTACTGTGATAAGCAAACCTAACAAAGCTGTCAGGACACTGATTTATGGTAGCTTAGTATTTTCATTTTTATTGCACATGGGGAGACTGCCTGTACAAAATCAGCTGCTTGCAAATTAATTCCTGCCTGCACCCTTTTTGCCTAAGGCATGACTATTCCTCCTACCACTAACCTCAACCCAAAAGATTTCTTGTAAAGCAGATTCAGTTGCAGTGTGACTCCTGCTTCTCCAGTCCCACTGCGGTCATCTGAGAATCAGAGAGTGAGGGAACACATGGTTAGAGAAGAGGAGCAAATAGATACATATGCCCTGATGGTTTTGTGTGAGCTTTTGAAAACCATGTCAGCCACTTGTTCTTCCCTGAGCTCGAGAGGAGAGTGAATGGGCAGCCTTCACAATCTATATGCTGAATCCAAACTGAACTGTTTTAGAAAAAAAGTTGAGAAGTTCTACAAAACCATCAAAATGAAGTTATGTTCCCCTTGGAAAATTTTTTTACACTTGGAATAGAAGGTAATGGGGCATTTTACATGGCTAAGAGCCTAGGTTTATGCATATAGGGTGTTCTTCTAACAGTGTATATTCGTGGTTTTTGATTAATATTTTGTGGATAGATGTTGGTTTAAACAGGGACTCCAGAAAATTTAACTGTCAGAAGAACCTACACTTGCAAAGTTATTTAAGGATTACCAGTTCTGGATGGATCTGACTGACCATAAGTGACGCACTACTGTCATAAAGAACGACACAGACAGCATGTATGACCAAGCGGGAAAAAACCCAATCTAATTTTTAACTTCAGTATTTATACAGTTCTGAAAATTAGACCAGATTGGATGACAGGGTTCAATCTCCTCAACCACACTGGTCTCAGCAAAAGTCCATCAATTGTCCCTTCTACCAGGAGGGAATGTTAACACCAGAAAGTCGTTACCAAAATAATAGAATTGTTTATGAAAAGTGCATGAGAAACTCTGAGAATCTGAATCCAAGTATGTAAACATTCAGAAGATAAGAAGAATTGTAAAAGAACAGGGCGACATATAAGTGTAAGAAGAACTGGTAGAAAGAGTTCAGGTTTCCTCAGTACTCTCATAAATGAAAGACTATTGTGTTGGTGAAAGGATGTGTGAGGACCTAGGAAAGAGTTTCTCATAATAGAGATGAGGAAAAATAGTCAATTCCTTCTATTCATAAGTTTTGTCTTGAACTTTTAATGATGCAGTTAAAGTGAGACCCTATATTCAGCAACTCTTACTTCAGAGTCATCAAGAAAAAGTGCACAGTCTCTTTCAATCATTCCCTAACTGTTTCACTATTCTATATTTTGGGTCTCTGTAAAAAATTACTTGGTTTCCATTCATGCTCTATCATAACTCAGAGTTCAAGGTTTTAAAAAATAATTCTCCTGGCCAAGTGCAGATTGCAAAGTGTTACGTAATGCTCCAGTGATGTAGTAGTGGGATTTTTCCAGTATTGCTGAATGGGTCATTGTTAACATTTGGGGGGCGATTTACATCAACTCTTGAATAGTTGGGTTATAATATTAGCAATATTACCTCAGCATGCTATCTTGATATTTCATGAGTTCAGCTGATTTTTTTTAAGTTGAGCATCTATTCTACTCAGGTTATAAGCTTCTCCTTCATAATTTTCATTCCATGAATCACTGAAACAAGCCCCAACTTGGTATGAATGTTCTACCTGCCGCTTGCTTACAAAGACATAATTGGCACTCTTTCAGCAGTTAAGCTCAAGGGTTTAGCTGGAACATTTCACCACACTCAGCAAAACCCACCTGGCTTCCAAATTTCAAAACTTATTAGCCAGTGATTTTGGAAGGGCCTGAGTAAGTAAGAATTATCTAGCTTTAATATAGCGTCTAATGGTTCCTTGATCTAACAGCTATAGCAGTCTGTGTAAGTTTCTGGACTTTTCAGTTTTCTTTATGAAAAATTTGTTCTTAAGTGAGGGGCTCTTCAGCTTGACTTTATAAAAATGTCCTGGTTCAATTAAGCTTTATTTTACCCATCATAACTGGCATCTCAGTTTACAAGTTCTATCCTAACTCAGAAGATCTTTGACTAATTGTTTTAATTCACATTTCTTCTCTTTGGTGGGTACTTTTTCAATTAGGTGGAAATAAAGTGAAAAAGTTTTTTACTCAGATTCAAATCCATTTTTTTCATTCAAGGGACTTATCCGCCTGCAGACTTTCCTTTTACATTCAAGAAAAACAAAATGTGAGATGAACGAAAGACCACATGAATTGTAGCTGTGAAAATAACAGCAGTCAAAGTCAAGCTAATTTATTATATTTTATACTTTCTTGAACAACCATGGTTTGCCTACACTGGACTACTTTTCTTTTTTCACTAATTGCCTTCAATTACCTGAATGCCAATTTACTCAAGGCAATTAACACATCTCTAGAAGTTAGTTTGGATAGATATATTTCAGCATAAGAATTCTTGTGTTCCAACTCAGTGAGGTCCAAGAAAAAAAAAAGCATGAGTGTTTTGGAAATGTCTAGTCTAGATTGAAAGTAAAATATTTTTTATAAAGGAGTTGATAGGCAGTAAGTTAAACCTCCATGAAGAAAAATAGGTTAAAAACCCCCAAAGCTCAGCCCCTTGAGCATGTTTCATTTTAGACAAAAAGTTCATAGTTGTAGTGGTGGAGAAAGAAGGCACAAAATTAATAAAAGTCACTGAAATGTAGCTGTAGTTAGATATAAAAACCTGGTTATATTTGGTATAGTGTTGCATAGGCTTATGAAGAAGAGCCAGGATTGGTACATAAAAAGGTCTTTGATATCAGTTCAGTGCTATTGGAGCTTATGAAAGGAGATCTCTCTGCCTGTTTCCTAGGGCTAGAGTCTGTCCTATGCAGTGCAAGCCCAAGATGATTTGTGAAACAAGACAAGAGATAAAAGTGTTTGGTTTTATTATCATACGATTGGCATGGTAAGGTTATTCCATACCAAAGGAAAATGTTTCATATTTAAAGAAGCTGGAGAGTGACAATTCAAGGCTAAACTATGGAACTCAATTTTACACAAGCAGATTAAAAGCAGCAAGTGGCTTAGTCAGCAAACCACAGTTACTTGATCCAGAAAGGGGAATTGAGTAGAATTTAAGCAAGTTAACCACAGACTTTGACACCTGATCATAGGAGTCCACAAACCGTAAAAAACACTGTTCCAAAACAGATAATTGATCAATGGAGCACTCTTCAAACCCTGGCTGATTTACCTCTGAAAATGCTGTATGAAAAAAGTCCTCTTAAATTTTCAAACAGAGAAACTGAACATGCACACTAGAAGACAGGCCTATGGGCAGTCTTTTTGTGTCCTTTAGAGTAAGTATGCCTACAATTCCTTTGCTCTGGATACCAGTTGACACAAGCTACTGGTTCCATCCATACTGTCTGTATGTTAAAGGCTTTTTGGACTTCGGCTTCTTTTATGATATATAAATCTCTGTGATTTTTTTTTTTAATTTTTTTTTTTTTCCGTGGGCTATGGGTATTTTGCCTCATATCATTAAATTAAGCAATCAGTAGGCAGGTTTGTCAGAAGGATGTCACAACACTTTCATGAAGCGTAATAAGAGACAGTTTAGAATTCAAGGATATCTGTTTCTCTTGGTCAGTTATGATGCTTAGTTCTGGATATATCAAAGCAGATCTTGTGCCATGTCCTTTGTACCTGATCTTGTAAAGTCAGAGATAGATTTTGTTTGAGATTTCACAGAAATTCCTACTCCAAGTTTACAGCACAAAAAAGTCAGAGCTTTATTAAAGTGGCTTCCTTCCCTCACCCCTCCATCTTTCCCCTCACTTATGGAAAGGAAGCATCCTTCTGCTGCTTGATTGACATGGCAGTTTTGGAGGGCAGCCCACACTGCTTAAACATGATCCTCACTGTGCGGGGATGCATGCTAGATTTCTTCCCAGTTATGCAACACACGATTGTGTGCCAAAGCCGAGTAATTGTCATTCACAGGGCCACAGAGGAAAACTGTGAAGTGTGAGGACTAATTTGGGGGCCACAGGGAGGTTAATTCAAAGCAGACACTAGGCCTCTGCGGAACACCCAGAAGGTGCCCAGGCAGACTATCAGAGGCACCAGCTGAGCTCAGCCCTTCTTGCTTCTTTCCGTAGGGTTTCCTTTTTCTAACACTCTCGTCTCCTTGAAATGAGTGAAAATGACTTTACAGGTTAGGTGCCAAAGGTCACTGGGTTTTCATTTAGTCATACTTTCTACAGCCTTTTCCAGCTACTGTAAGGTGCTACTAGTAATGTTGTTTCTTTTGTTTCTTGAATCATTAACTGACTAACGACTTCATAGGAATTACCATTTAAGAACTACAAATACATCAGTAAAATGAAAAATATCTTTAGCATCATGTAAGGCTCAAAGTGCAACTTACAAAGGGGTGGAATAATTTCCCCCTCTCATCAACCCTCCAATGACAGACCCTGATTGATAGCTCACTGAAGCCAAAAGAGGTTGACTTCTCAGAAGCTGGAGATAGTCTCTCAGACTGCCAGGGTGATAGAGGGGCAGTTTGCTTTTGATCTGAGGAATGTATAACAGTTGTCATTCAGAAATCACTTAGATGCATTGTGCTCAGAGAAAATTATACCCATCAGGCTGAGGTCCTACAACAGATCTGGACCTTTTGCTGTAGACAAAGGAAGAAAGGGTGTGGAAAGCAACTGCAAACATCCAGCCACATCGCTGAAGAACTCTTTGCTGGCACACCCATGTTGGGTCCCAGCATTGCACATCCTGCCTGGCTTTCCAAACCCTCATCACCAAGGGTTGTATGCTCTTGAGAAATTCAGCAGCTCCCTAGAAGATTGAATTATTTATGCCACTGTTTGAAAAAGTCCACCAGCATAACAATAATAAGGCTGAAAACATCGATAAAATTAGATAAGCAAGACATTTTTACTTTCCATGAACATAAACTAGTAAGATGAAAGAATACTTATGAGAAACTAAAAAAAAAAGCTGAATAGAAACTAACTGTTTGAACAATGGTTCAAAATAAATTCTCAAATGAACATTTTTAGCTGGAGGAAACATCATATTTCAGTATTACTTGGACTTTGTAGGGTCTTTTCTCCTGCAGAGGGAGGAGAAGGAAGGCTAGAGTTATTTAAATACCCAAATGAAAGGAGTAAATTGAATGTATCTTAGTGTCAGCTTTCTATCAGTGACATGACCAGATCATGTCACTGATACCACCATTAAGGTCCTCATCTTGTGATTTATTTTCTTTTTGGAATGTGTCAAAGGTCTGCATTTGTTGTTAAATGTCATGTGATTAGAGAAAATTATGTAAATCACCAGGTTTCTTAGATATACATTTTTGCAAATCTTCTTTGGTTATAAAATGATTTGAGTTACATGTTCTCTAAGACAAAAAGAGGTAGGATCCCTCTTTCAAATACAGAAAAGGGAGTTTTATTTACAACATTTCAACTAAGGTCCCAGGGTGTTTCTCTATGAAACCAAGGCTAAAATTAGTTACCTTCTTTCCTGTATTCATTTGGGTTAACTTCATATATCTGTGACAGTATATGAAGACTGAGGTTTTTTGACCTGTTTATGAAAGACAGACATGAATTTACCTGAGGGAAACTCATAACTATTTCCTCTGCAATCCCCTGCCTACTAGGTCATTGGCTAGTTGTGACATCCCAGCTGTTGTTTGATACTATGGTTTACTCTAGGTGGTTTAGCACCATGCTACAACCTTCAGCTGGGGGTGTGCCCACACCCAGGTGATAGAAAGAAACTGTTGGTTTCTCTTGAACTGTAATGAAAACTCTTTCTTAGTTCTTATTTCATGAAGATCTGAATGATTCCACACTTCTATCTGGAGACCTAAAGCAGTTGCAAATACAAAGAGTATTCCTGCCATGCCCTCTTATTGATTTTTCCCATGCATGTTACTGTTTCTTCTCATGAAATCCATATAACAGATAGTGGAAATGAAGAATCTTTCTCATAGAACTCAAGGATTCATTCTTCCTCTTCTTATCAGTGTTTCAATTAGCCTTGGCAACTATTGTAAAAGGTTACAGTTGGGGGTTTTTTATGTTTTCTTTGTCTGCTTTTTAAATATTTTACTGTGCATAATGTTTGCCTTCCCAGGAACACTGTGATGTTCCAGTTTCGATATTCAAGAGTGACCTTGAGCCATAGTTTCAGATGCTTTATGTACAAGTAGGAAAAAGTAGACCATTTAGGCTCATCTCTGTAAGAGAGAAGCCAGTACAAAAGTGGGGTGTTGTGTGGTGTTTTGTTTTAGTGTTTGGGATAAGGGTTTTTGGCATAGAATTTGTATATATGAAAAAGTAAAACTGCGGTAAGGTAGAAAATGACACTGTGGTAGTGTATCTGTATCTAGGTTGGCAGAAAAAAGTATTATCTCAGAACTGCTGTGACACTGGGGCAAAGCTATTGCATGATGTAGTTTGAATTATTCTGGAGAGCGTAAAAACAGCTGGCAAAATCTCCAACGTTAATATTTTGCATTATATAAATAACTGCTTTGAGAGACCAAGGCTTTAAATAATGTTAAACATAAGCCCTTGGGAAATGGGACACTGAATTTCAAAGCAGGTGAAGAATTAAAAAATGCTTTTTGTTACATTCATTATTGTATTTATATGAACTAGTCACACGGCCATGACTGACACAACTGACTCCTACTTTCCAAAAGCCGCTTGAACCTCTTTATTCCTCTCTTGCTGAACAAGGAAATAAAGATTCAGTTGGGAAAGACAGAGAAAATCAACTCCCTTTGTTTAATTTTTCCTCAATCTGTTGAAATAAATAGTACTTGCTGACTCAAGCATTTCTTCCAGATCTGTAGATGTGAATCCTGTCAGAGATGATAGTTATGGTAAAGTGAAGGAATAGAGTTTTTAATATGCCTTTGATTGCTATATTTTCTGACAAGTCAACTTTACATCTATGATGGTATTCCTTTCTTGACAAGTAGTGTTTATAGTAGCTTTGATTGGTATCTCCCTTTTCTACAGCCTTCTTAAGATGAGTTGCTTCTAAGCTACTTTGGCCAAGTTTCAGTTTTCATGTGGTTTAAGGCTTGAGAATAGAATATCCAGCACTAATTTAGATTCAGACCAGGTGGTATGAAGATTAACCTATTGTTTCAGGGACACTTGACATTATTTCCTGCCCAAATACATAATTCAAGTAAGCCCTGTCACAAGTAGCCTTTAATATTTCCTTTTTCATATCAATAAAAACCTAACATTTCTATTCCAAGCAGCTACCTAGCTATGAAAAGAAAAACCTTCTGGAGGTGACCTTCTGGGGCATAAGGATTCCCAGATGCTGCTAACCTGTAGCAGATGTCCTCTTGATGCATATGTTCAGAGTCACAGAATCATGTGTCATCAGTCACACTCCCCAGAACTGCCCAGCCAGGTTTTGGATATTTCTACAGATGGAGACTCAATAACTTCCCTGGGCAGCCTGGACCAGTGCTCAGTCACACCCCTTACAGTGAAAAAGTGGGTCATGATCTTCAGGTAGTCTCCCAGGTTTCAGGTTGTGCATGCTGTCTCTTCTCCCGTCACAGAACACCACAGAAAAAAGCCTCATTCTGTCTTCTGAGATGCACTGCTTGCTGCTGACCTCCAGCCACACTTCATACCACTGATCACCACCTTTTGGACCTGAATGTTCAGCAAGTTTTGAGCCCAATTTACTGTCTGTCATCTGGCTTATTCTTCAGTTTCCATAGGAAGATCTTATGGGATACAATGTCAAAATGCTCTCCTGACACATTGGTAATGTCTACTGCTCTCGCCTCTAACTGCCAACTTACTCAGTTTATTGGAGAAGGTTATCAGGTTGGCCAATGTGATTTCCCCTTTGTAAATGTATACTGACTACTCCCAATTGCCTTCTTGTTCTCCATGTGCCTGAAAAGCATTTCCAGCATTCCATGACCTTATGAAGGACTGAAGTGAGGCTGAACAGCCTGTAGTTCTAAGGGTCTCCTTCCTTGTCCTTTTGAAAAATAAGACTGACATTTTCTTTCCACCATTCACAAGACATTTTTACCAGTTGCCATATAGTTCAAAGGCAATCTGGAGTGTCGTTAGATCTCATGAAAAAAGATGTCATTATATCCCCCAGCTCCCTCAGCACTTGTGGGCGCATCATACTGGGACCCATGGATTTACATATGTCCAATCTGCTGAAGTGTTCTCTGACCTGATCTTCATCCACCTATCAGCACATATTCTTTGCTCCACACTTTCCCACTGATCTCTGGGGTCTGGGATGCCTGACTGCAAAGAGGAAGACTGAGGCAAAGGTGACATTTAGTACCTCATTTTTTTAAAGTCGTGTGTCTCTTTCCCATTCAGCATCAGGCCCACATTCTCCTTAGTCTTTTGCTGCTTGTGGACTTAAGAGAAGTAAGGGGTTTGTCCTGTCCACTTCAGGTGGGCTTTGGCTTTCCTAACCCTGTCTCTGCATGATTGGATACTGTCTCTATGTCCTCTCAGGCTGCTTGTCTTTACTTCCACCTTTTGTATACTTCCTTTTAATATCTAATCTTTGCCAAGAACCTCTTGTTCATCCAAGCAGATGTTCTGGCATTTCTGCCAGGTTTGCTGCTTGTTGAGATAGACCTTGTGCTTGAAGGGGTGGTCCTACAATATCAATATTTGCTTGGACCTATCTTCCCTCCAGAGCCTTATGTGAAGAGGTCAAAGACTTCTCTCTTGTTGACACACTACATGATCCCTAAGTCAGGGTATATGCAAGTGGGTCTCACTGTTGTCTCTCATTTTGGCTCTGCCAGGCTGATCCAGCCTGCCCTGAAGCCAGAATCTAGGACTTCTACCTTTCTGCCTTGAAAAGTAGGGCCTGAATTGCTGTGAGGTTGTCATTGCTGTCGTCCAATGGTGCTCCGGTCACACATGGACATGGGGTCACACAAGGACACTGGTTTTAATACATCCATGCCTCCATGAACTAACCTGCTGTGCGGGCTGACCTGTGTGTGCTGCATAAAGGAAAAGAGAAGAAAGGGGGAAGAGGAAATGAGCAGTAGAATGGTGGTATAAGTAATCCCTCGCACAGGTATTGCCATTCCCAATGTCAAAGAAAAAACAACTGTTATAGTTGGAGTATTTTGCGTTTTGTTTTGTTTTTTGTTTTTTGTTTTCTTTTCGTCCCTTGTAATGATTAGCTTTACTACTCACATGCATTTTTAAGCACTAGCTCTTTCTCCCTGGAACCACCCTGCTACAACTTTATAATTTGTCAAAAGTCAGCCTGAACTTTGCTCAAAAATCAGAATCATGTTTTTCATTTTTTTTTCTGACTGTTTTCTGAACCAGAACTAATGAAAGTCATCTTGTGTGATCTGTTTTCCTAGCACTTTAACTGTAGGATAGAAATAGCTGAAAACAGAATAATATTTTCATAAGGACTTGCTCATATATAAAGATACATAGTTTATGTTAGAAAGTACACTAAACAAAGGTACGAGAACTGCTATCCTGACTCATTCAATTTCTATTAATGACTTTCAATGACAGGATTCAGATTTTAGATCTAAAAGCAATGATTAGCTCAAATATTCTAAAGACATAATTTTTAAAAAAATTGGGGAAAACTCTGAATTCTTTTTTAGACTTAAAGGATTTAGATTATTTGAATAATATTTCTACTGTCATCTAAACAGTTGTGGACATACCTGAATCTAGACTCTGTTCCTTCAATTTTCATAGCAGAGCTGGAATAGAATGTCTTTTTTATTGGAAATGTCTACAGTATGAACAACAGCTTAGTTACGATTATTAAAATCAATCACTGTTAAGTATGGATTTTTTGCCTTTAGTCATTTTTGTCTTTAGCAATTTTTTGCCTTTAGTGACACATAAATTCTGTCTGATATGGAAAGAAGATTCTCATTGAATTAAACTAAATTAACCCAGATAATGAATTTTTAGAATTTTATTGAGATATACCAGTGCTTTGAAAGTGTGGATGAAAATTTTGCTTCAACTTGACAGTGCTTTCTACCATACATTCAAAACAAAATTTGAATTACTTAATGGGATAGGTACTCAGAAAGCAAGTTCCTGCTCTACAGAGTAGGGACAGTTACAGGGCACACTGTTGTTAATGGTTAATTAATGAGAGGTTGAAAATGCTTAATTCAGACCTACTCCAAGACATCTTGTCCTGCTTTGGTCAAATCTAGGCTTCTCTTGAGTGAAGACTTTTTCAAGCAAGTACAACCAAAGTTTTCTTCTTTGGTCCACTGTCCTTTAACAACTTACAAGAGCGGACAGTGTCTAACTTAATTATGTGTGACCTGGGACTGATTTAATTCAATTCCACAATGGCAGAGAACCAAGTGTTGAACACCAGCAAACCATTATTCCCACTGAAAAAATACTCTTGTGTTTGAGGAAGAACAAGATCTGATTTTGTGCTTATGTAACAAAGAGTCTGGCATTAATTTGGTCAGGATTTACTCAATCAATAATGTTGGCAAACTACAGAAGTTGTTGCCAAGAGTCTTATGAAGTGAAATGTAAAGGGTAGTTAGTTTTGTATACAGGACTAAAAATCTTATTTGTTCACTTTTAAGGATCCACATGGGTTGTTCCAAGGTAAAGAGGATCTCTTCCTGAGAGTGGCATAGACATATAATATATTGATTGTGGAAAAACAGTAACAGCTGTAAAAATTTAATAAATTTTATGCACAGTATGATCAAACTGCTGGAAAAATTTTGTACCAAATGCAAATGGAATTACGTTAGGGAAAAAATAACACTGAACATGCTAACTGCAATAAACTTGCATTGATTATAACAGCAAGTTTCATTTTAAATAGGAAGTGGCATGGGAGAAGTAAAACAGCAGTGGGAACATATCTAAGACAATAATTTTTTATTTAGTGGCTGGTCAAATTATACAATGTCTAGTCAAATTCATGAAAAATTGTGAATGATCAAACATCAGGTATGTTTGCATTACTAAATTCAAAATTATAGATATACTAATGCTAATTTCTAACACCTTCTCAAAAAATGAAAAGGAGAAGAAGATTCCCTATATTTTTAAAAGTGTTTCTACTTTCCTGGTTCTTTGTGCATTTTGATGAAAAACTTTGAACAACTTCTTGATGCTGTTTGCTTGAGGTTGAAAACTGATGCAGAGTTAAGTAGCAGAAGCTGTTAGTTTTGGAAGTTCCCTCAGCTAAGGAGAAAGCGATAAGTATATGAGATACAGGGCAGACCTCCTGGGGAGCACATGGTTGTGCCTGAGACATCCAGTTCTAAAACACAACAATCTGAGCGCAATCCTAGATCTGCTCACTCAAAAAAGCATTTTGAGCATGTTCTGTCATTGACTTTGTATACATGTTTTATCAAGTACAAGCAGACTGAAACAGAGATAAGGATTTTATCCTGCATTCATTGAAATCATCACTGTTTCTCCTGAATTCATTAATGCAGAATCTAGTTCTAAAATATGGATTCGGGGAATGAATGCATTTATAATCGTTATTTAAGAAAATGGAAAAAATCAAATCAGATTAAAAGGTTTTTTAGAGTTTCTTTCATGCTACTTCTTCAAAGTGCTTCTCCAAGGTGCTACTCTTTTTTACATGAGCTTAAGCCAGTGGTTAACCCCCAACAGTTGACACTGAAATGTGAGTATTAAGGGCTGATAAATGTGAGTTTCATTATTAGTTGCTTTTCACTTTCTCTTTGCATAACATTTTGAGAAGTTCTGAATTATCCAGTGACTTGGGCTTTGCCTGAACAAGACCACCCACTCCTGTGATATGATAGCTGCGAAGAGATTTAGTGGAAGTTGTTTCACATCAATGAAAAGTAAATGAAATATTAATGATGTTGTCTAAAGAAACAATATATTTAATTTGTGAAGTATTTTCATCACTACAATGAAAAGAAAATAGTAAAAAAAAATTTGAAATATTAGAAATATTCTTAAATGATCAATCCCACTACACTGGGCAGTGTGACAGTTTGTGATTATATGGTTTGACCCGCATATGGTACATCAATCATGGCAATGCTCTTTCCCTTTTCGTCCAAGTAAAACCACTACTTCCCACGCAACATGTCATTACCATCACAATAGGATCTGCTTGGTAATAGCATTTGGAAGGGATCCTTCACTTTAAAGCACAGTTTAAAATCAAAGCTCTCTTCCTGTTGCAATTTAGCTTTAAAACAGACTTCTAGTGATCCTGGCAATACAATGTGCTTTTTCTTTACCCTCTTCAGTCCTGATTCCATTCATTGACTTCTGGCTATATTTTTTTAAATGGAAAACCAGAAAAGAGATTTTCCAGATCTTGAAATGGTATTAAATTCTATATTTTAGAGGGCAGGGAAAAAGAAGAATTTTCCAATTGACATTTACCTATGACATTTTGAAACCTCCATAGTATGTGCTTTAATTGAAACCATCCAACAAACTGCAAAAATCTCCAATCTTTTTTCAACTGATTAACTCCAAAAAGAATTAAACTGCAAAATTCTACTTAAATGCAGCTGCATTATAAAGAAGTAAGCTTCAAAAAGGAAAATTCCTGATAACACACTAACTCCAATTTTTGAGGTAAACAGTAGCAAATCGTACTCACTTACAGCCATTACTGTTTTTCAAGAAATTGTGTAAGAATTCCACCTCTTTTCCCTAATTATAAATACTGTGTCATTAGCTGCTAAGATTTGTACCCTCTCACATATTCAAGGGTTAATGTTGCAAAAGAAGATAGTTTGCTACTATGTTTTGATCTTTCAGTACACATGGCTGCTGGTTTTTGGGTATTATCTAACCAGGAGTATTAGAAGTGAACCCAGCACTATGCTATGTGGGAGGTCCACAAACATAATGGAAATAGATATTTTTCTTAATTAAAATGTATAAATATTTCCGTCCTTTCTCATGTTACAGATGTTCTCCTAAATAGGATAAAATCCCCACTGGGCTTTTGGGACAACCTAGCTGAAGAGAATAATTTGTCTCTTAGGAGGGAGAGACTCTGCCCGAGGACATTCACATTGTGCCATGTTTTAAGGTTCTGTCAGTCTGAGTTGGATGCTACAGATCAGTGACATCTTCTGAGAATATCCAACCACTGTGAATTCACATAAGGCTTCCTCACAAACATCTGCTGGTCATAGAAGAAAGAAATGGCTTGGGATATTAGAAGCTGCTATAATTTTCACAGCTATGTATTGGAACTGCACAGTCAGCTTACAAATGGAATTTGAACTTGTACAGCCACCTGCCACTGGTCTTCTCCACTTGGTGATTACTGAATTTTCATGGGTTTGTGTTCTATGTTCAATTATTGTTTTAGTCATTTGTTTGGTTGGTATTTTTGTAGTTGGTGGATTTTTTCTGTTTAAGTCCTCCACATTGGTATCCAGGTTAGTGGGTGCTGTGGTAGACTAATACCATTGGTGAAAGCACATACTTCTGCACCTAGACCAATAAAAAAGTTTTGCACCAGGATAAGAGTATGTACCTGCAGACTAAAAAGGATACAAGCACAGAAGTCGTATGAGGTTGTGTTTATTGCTACAGTCATAACTATTGCTGCTTCCATAACTGTGTATTAATGAGCCTGTCTCCATCATGGGGTATTTTGCAGCTATCTTTTGTTTACTTGTTTTTTTTTGTTGTTGCTGTTAGGTCTTTATGGACAGTAGAATATGTGTCTGTATGTGACATGTCTAAGGACTGAAGAGAAGGCAATAGCTTTCTATCACCAAACAATTGTGAATGGTACTATTGCATTATTGCATTCTAATAATTGTAAAAACAATGGTTTTCTATAGTTTCTAATAAAGACAAATGCCATATATTTCATGATTATTATCCAAAATTATTTGGATCCTTTGAAGTAATTATTTCCTCTAACAAAGAAATGAAAGGAAAGTTTACTTAAGAATTTGTTGTTAGCTATGAGTGTCTTTTCTGTAACAGAAAACCTTTCTATGACTACTTAACACGAGCCTAAGAACAGGGGAGCCTGGCTAGTGGGTGCTGATGGAGAGTGCACCTACCAGACTCCTGGTAAACACATTATAAACCCATATTGGTGGAGGGCTTGACCCTCAGGGGAGCTGGTCTAAGGTATATACCCCTCCAGAGTTCCGGAGCAAAGCACTCTCTCTGTAAAGCTGTGAGAGGGCACAGCAGCCAGGAAAAGACGATGTGCTGTTAAGGACATCAGACTAATCTGCCCATTCACTGCAGTCTTGGATATGAAATAGTGAGTGCTGGAGCTGGACAGGGAGTGATTTCAGCAGTTTCCGCATAGGGGCTTTTGCTGACATATTCTGAGAAAAAGGCAGTATTACCTATGGGATTGTTTTGGTTTTCCTAATCCATTTCCAAAATGTTTTGCTCCTCTTCTAATTTAAACCAATTTATTTGACTTGCTGCTTATAAATGAGAAAGTATGGCTCATTGAGTACCTTAGTACCTTGATTGCCAGACTGCTGGATAATGGCTTGAGTGTTTTATTTTGCACCTTTCAAAATTCTGTTGCTATTATCTCAGCCCTGCTGCTGGCTAATCAGTGTCTGACTGAAAGGTTAGGTTTGTGAAAAGACAGGTCAACAGTGGAGGGTGAATTGGGTAGTTTGCACTCTTGTGGTTTGTCATGAAATTTACCTTGTGTGGATGAATTGCTAGGGACAAAAATTACTGACCTGAAAAAGGGGTGAGCTGGGAGATGATAGGCTGCTGACAGTTAATTGGGGTATGCAGGGCAAGGCTGAGAGAAGAATTTCAGAAGGATTCAACAAGACTGAATTGCTGGTCAATAAAACAGCATATTACATTCAGTGGGGACAGAAATATACTGATTCACAGAGCAGAGAAAAATAATCCTACCTCAACTTAAGGACAGTGACAGCAGAAGGACACTGGTCTAGTCAGATCTTTGCAACAACCTAGAAAATCTTCTGTATTTTCCCCATCCCAGCAAGAGTAGGTCTACAAAGACTATCCCTTTTTACTCTGTAATCTATGGGAATTCACAACTATCACAAAAATATAAAAAACAAAAAAAAAAAAAAAAAAAAAAAAAGGAAAAATAAACTGCCTGATTCTAGGTTCATAAAGAGTTACAGGCTTAAGTTAAAATTCACAAAAAAGCTTGTGCAAATCAATTTTTTCTTGCAGAACCTTTATTGTTCTCTTTTTCATGCACATCTTTGTGGGAGATAGAAAGTGGAGCAGAGGGTGTCTCTTCTATGTCACGTGTCTCAGCACCTGACTCTAGGAATTTATATCATTCTTCTTTCTCCTCAGTTCAGGTGAGAAGAGAAAGAATGGAGTGTTTAATCTGCAGTGACATCCTCTGGTGTACAGACTACCTGTCTTCAGGTCTTTGTTTGAAAGCAAGAGTACCTGTGTAAACTGGAGTAGGGACAGAGTGATGTCTAGAAGAACAGACAAAGAAAAAACTAAGCCAATCCAAAAATCATACAGTGTTCTTGGTTTAGGAGGTTTATAAGCTGAGACTCAGAATACACTTAGCTAATCCAGAGAGTAGCATTTACGCTGCTTGTCTGGCCTGCTCAAAGAGAAGTTTGTAGTCTGTAATTCTCTGTGCTTATATATTCTAGAACTAAGAGTTAGTCTGGGTTAGAAAACTTGGGCTGGACTCTGAACTTTTGAAAAGAGAACTCCAAACATTTCAAATGTTCACTCTTGAGTGTCATTTCCTTTCTCTAGAAAATGTGTTTTTCCTATATACAAAGCTTAGCACGAACCTCAGTGTGGCAGACCACTAAGGTTAGGATCATGACTTCTATCTTTAAAAAAACATTTTATAGCATTCTTAGCAGTGATCAGTACTACAGGATAAAATGCTTTATGATTTATTGCAGTCACAAAGTGCACACTTACATCCAAGGGACTTAGTACATCCTCAGTTGTTTTGCAGATGACAAGCTGGGTGGGAGTGTTGATGTTTGGAGGGTAGGAGGGATCTGCAGAGGCATCTGGACAGGCTGAATTGATGGGCTGAGGGCAATTGGATGAGATTCAACATGACCAATTGCCAAGTCTTACACTCGGCAATGCCAAGTCTTAGACGCAAAGCTACAGGCTTGGGACGGAGTGACCGGAAAGCTGCCTGGCAGAAAAGACCTGGGGGTGCTGATCAAGAGCAGCTGAATATGAGCAGTTGTGGTCAAGAAGGCCAAAGGCATCCTGGCCTGTAGCAAAAACAATGCAGCCAGGAGGACTGGGGCACTGATCATCCCTCTGTACTTGATATTGATGAGGCCACACCTTGAATCCTGTGTTTAGTTTTGTACTCTGTACTTCAAAAAGCATTTGAGGGAGTTGGGACTTTTAGTCTAGAGAAGAGGTGTCTCCTGGAAGACCTTATTGCTCTCTGCAACTACCTGAAAGGAGGGCATAGCCAGGTGGGGTTGGTCACTTCACCCAAGTAACAAGTGATAGGACAAGAGGAAATGTCCTCAGATTATACCAGGTGAGGTTTACGTTGGATGTTACCAATAAATTCTTCATTGAAAAGAACACTAGAATTCTTCGCTGTCAAACACTAGAATAGGCTGCTTAGGAAACTGGTTGAGTCACCATCTCTGGAGGTATCTAGAAGCTATATAGAGGAGTCACTTAGGGAATTGATCTAGTGGTGGGCTTGGCAGTAATGAATTAACAGTTTGATTCAATTACTTTAAAGATATTAAAGGTCTTTTTCAAGGTAAACAATTCTATGATTCTAACTTAAAGTATGACATAATTTTCCGGCCACTTTGGTATAGGGCTCCAAAGCATAACAACCATTGTAGGATTATTAAATAGTGGTATTAAATAGTTATGATTTTTTTTTTTTGCATTCACCTACTGTTTCTTTTTTGAGGGGAGTGTGGGAATTTTTTATGTGATGAACCGAAATTAATATAGCATTTAATCAGAAGTTGTTGCTGTTCCTTTTTAATGTAAGTTTTCATTGATACCTTCATAATATATATACTAGTAAACCAATGTGTATCTGATATACACAAACAGAAAAAATTGATGACAAGTGAGAGTGTGTTTCTAATTGTAGTGGGAGTTAGAATTAGCTTCAAGTTATAATGTTTATGCAATATAAATTATTAGAGAGGCTAAAACATTGCCAGTAGCTGAACCTTCTGTTATTGGATAGAAACTTAGCTATAGCACAGACTGAGTCTTCTTTTGTGTGTTCATACACATGAACACATAGAATTGCTGACATAAAACAATCTCTGAACCTAGAAAGTTAGTCCAGATATTGTTAAAAAGGTGTTGGAGTGGCACTTGAGAAGTTCACACTTTTTTTGTTCAGTTCCACCTCTTCCAGGAAGTACTCTGCCTCTCAAGTTGCACCAATTCATGTGTTTGGTTTTTAACTTGAAAATTTCAGTGATACATATTCAGCCTAGTCCCACATTCTCCCTCATTTTATAAAGCTTTGGATGTAAGCAAGATAAAGAACAAATAGAGTAAGTGATTTGTGTGGTGTATCACAGACAATATAACTATGCACACATTTCTTCTGAACTGAGTACTATGACAACAAGAGAATCCCAGTACTAAATCACATGTGAATGTTAAACTCTAAGAGATTTGGTACACTATAGAAATATTTCAGTCAGTGAAAGGACAGTTTTGTAAATAGAGTATGCTCTGAATACCAGTAGGCATTTGATGTTACCTTGAAGAGCCTGTCTAATTTCTCTCTGAAAATCAGATGTAGGAATGCTCATTTAAGAGAGATGTGAGGTCTAATATTGTTTTCTCCAGAATCCTTCCTGTTTGTTACTGAGGGAATACCTGGCAGGAAGCAAATCGGTTTCTAAATGAATAATATTTACCCTAAGTCATTAATCAATTTCCTACAGATACTGATTTCTCAGATACCTGAATTTGACCAGAGAAACAAAATATGCAAAGGATTTTTACTCAAAGGATTTTTATTGACAGATTTGAAGAATAATTGGGTTTTAAGTTACCATTAATTGAAATCCAGTAGATCTGTTTACTTTGTTGTATTGCATTTCTTTGTACATATATCCACATGTTTTCTAGTTTGTACTTACTCATACTTATTTCCTATGATTGTTTATTTAAGACAAACTAATTTTTGCTATGGCTTCTGAGAAGAGGCTATATTTTGAAGCAGTTTCTTTAGAGAAATGAAGAAACGGTGTTTGAATTTAAACATCAGTTGTGGATTTAAGGTCTTAGAGTGTCTAAGGGATGCTGCTATTGAAAAACGATTCCAATAACAAATTAAACTGAACTTTGTTTGCTGGTGTTGCTAACATATTGCTATTCTGTGAAAAACTAGCAGGGAAAGAAAAATAAATTACCTTAAGATATTGATTTTGAAGACTGTGAAGAAAGAACAGGAGATTGAATTCTGCTTTTAGTGACAGCAAATCAGTTAGAAATAGCAGTTGTAAAGGAAATTTGTAAGTCTGAAAAAGAAAGGTTTAAAGCTAAAACTAAGCTAAAAAGTCTTTGGTATACTGTAATGAATATGGGTATGTGTGCCATCATACATATGCTTTGTGAGTATCAATGTTTGCTGCCTGTCAGCCAGCACAGAGGATAAGCTTGAAGTAAGAGAACCATAAGGTTCCATAAGGCTCTTTCAGACATGCTACTGTATAGATATGGAATAGCCCAGCTGTGCAGTGCTCCCTGTGCACTGCTCAGTTAAATCTGTCTAGCTCTTGTCATGGGTGATGGCAATACACTCCATTTCCTTCAAGTGCAAAGAATTTAGACAGACTTAGAAGAAACTAGAGTTTTCAATTAATTGGTATCCTATTCATTAAGAATTCTCCATTAAGCACAGGTAATACCGAAATACCCAGTTTCTCATTCTTGCACATAATGACAAATAAGAATTATTAACACTTAGTGGTAATTTACTAGCTATAGGAATGCTAGAGGCAAAGCAAAATTTTGCTGCTTCATACCAAAGTGTCCAGGCAGTACAGACCTTAAAAAATAATTAAACAAAACCCTGAAACTATTCTAATGAATGGTTTTTTACTCTCATGTTCACATTTGGTGCTGTGATTTAAAATGTATATTTATTTGTGTGAACTGTTTTAAAGAGGGAAATATTGAGAAAATACTTTTAGTATTGACTATTAGGATTTGAATGCATTACTCATTAAAATCTGGTTTCGTTTTCACTTCTGCCACTCTGAAATTGGGTAACCTAGTGCAAATCAGGGCATCACTTGGAACCTGAGATTTCCATTTTGACAATGGGGGAGTAAATAACCTTATTTACTCTCACCTTTCTTCCATTTTCTTTTGACCTTTTAAAAGTGATTTGCTTGTACTAGCCTCTTATGAGACAATATTTTCTTGCACTGTGAATATGCAGAATTTTCACAGATATTCTAATGAAAATTGATACGTCTAAGTGCTAATGCAGTGTTAAAAATAGAAACTAATTATTTCGTTCTTTCATATCTCCTTTCTACTCCACTGGATCTTTTCTTTAGTAGGCTTATTGGCAATTTGAAGGGTTAAATAATGTAACAGAGTTTTGCCTTCTGCAATTTGATTTCTCTGCAGTGTTTTCTGCTGTGCTGTTAAGGGAGCTGGTCAAGAGAACACAGAGCAAAGCTGTAGATATTTGTACATATATTGAAGACTTTCAGGGTAGTATTCAGGTCCTTTTGAAATCAGTGAAAATTCAATGGCAATGCTCTCTCTGTTTAAATGGAATAAGGATTTCATCTTCTTTATTGTCTTACAGGAAATTTCTGGATTCCAGAAAAGAGCAGTACTTCAGTTAAATGTTTCAGCAGTGTTTCTTCTCTCAATCCAGCTGCACTCAAAGCCTCAGTTTGATGTGAGGCTGAGTAAATGCTCAGGAAAGAATAAAAGTTTAACTTTCCAGCTCATCTGTGACAAGGAAAAAAATTTAAAAAATCATTCGGGAAGGAGGAAGAAGGGGAATCTCAGATGTATTTTTTTCTTAATGTGTAACAAGACGCAATAACTTTACATTTAAATGTTTTTTCACTTTTTCAGGAACACTTAGTAAGAATATGCAGTTTAGTCTACATTTTGAGACATAATTCACTGAGATGAGTTATTGTTGTTTAGTGAGATCACTGCTGATAAAATAGGGGATTAATATATGTTATCTAACCCACATCAGGGTTTCATGTATGTTTTCTTATTTGAAGGGAATGGGGGTGGGACTTCCTGCCTCTGTACCATTTCCAGAGCATTTCCTGCTTTTCACGAAACAGCAGGCAGCAGGTACAACCACATGAACCACCAAACACCGTTTACCAAAAGCCATCAAGCTAGTCCTGTGTTGTTTACCATGGCATTAAAAGTCAGTCATTAAATAGATCTCCAGAGAACATAAGGATCATCTGAACAGATGCTGTATTCTCCTTTCAACTCAGTAACTCAAGGGGATTTCCTGTCTCCATACTTGACTTGCCACTTTTTATTGCCAAGGCATGAGCAGAGATTTTTGTAGAATATAGAAGGAGATCAATATACTAAGACAAGGTGTATTATCATAATATCTCATATAGGGTTATATCCTAT
Source organism: Aegithalos caudatus (assembly GCA_013389925.1). Lineage (NCBI taxonomy): Eukaryota > Metazoa > Chordata > Aves > Passeriformes > Aegithalidae > Aegithalos > Aegithalos caudatus. The sequence goes on along the minus strand of WEIU01007901.1, from coordinate 18,123 downwards.
ACATACATATGTACACATAAATAAACCCCCAGAAATTCAGGTAGTCATAGATATTTTTGCTATCTTTTATTGTGTATAGCTTTTGTTTTAATAAGACAAATATTTGATATCAGGTATTCAAAATAATTTCTGCCATAATGTGTGGGAGGATGTGGGGTGGAACTTTAGTTCTCAGCTAAATTCAGGTCTGAATTCAGTTACAAGCTTAGAAAAAGAGTAGCGAGAATCAAGGATGTTTTCATGCATGTCAGACTTCTAAGCTAAAGTCTCCTACACATGCTTTACGCAAGTACTAAATAACTCTGTATTTTATAAATTAAGTAGGTGGACACAACGTTAAGAAATTATTAACTGACAGTTGTCAGGTGTACCTCATAAAGATGATGTGGAAGTACAGTCAATATAAAGCTTCTACTGAATTTCACAACTGAAGCACGTAGGTGTGCACATGAACAAATTAGCCATTAAATAGAAAAGTAGTAAGAAATTATAATGTTATAAAATATGTTTACTGTTCTTCTTGTTTCCCATTCCTTTTTATATTCTGGGTTGCAAAGCAAAATTTTGCCCACACTTTGAGAAGTTAATGATCACTGAATGACACATCCAATATAAGTGGGACAAGGGCAAAGGTGCAGTTAATGGGTTTTTTTCAGTATTTGATCAGTTATGTGTTGCTTGATGGGATAATTCATGGTGACAAAACATAAGCAACCGTTTAGCTTTTAGGCAGCTGGAAAACAGCATGAAATGGTGCCCTTCTTGCAGCTCAACCAACACGGAAAAAGGGTTAGAGATGCAAGAAAAATACAAATGACTATGCAGACAGTTTTTCCTCCCCTCTTGCTTTTCTTGATCTAAAAGAGAAAGAGAGGAAGGGGNAAGAAAGAAAGAAAGAAAGAAAGAAAGAAAGAAAGAAAGAAAGAAAGAAAGAAAGAAAGAAAGAAAGAAAGAAAGAAAGAAAGAAAGAAAGAAAGAAAGAAAGAAAGAAAGAAAGAAAGAAAGAAAGAAAGAAAGAAAGAAAGAAAGAAAGAAAGAAAGAAAGAAAGAAAGAAAGAAAGAAAGAAAGAAAGAAAGAAAGAAAGAAAGAAAGAAAGAAAGAAAGAAAGAAAGAAAGAAAGAAAGAAAGAAAGAAAGAAAGAAAGAAAGAAAGAAAGAAAGAAAGAAAGAAAGAAAGAAAGAAAGAAAGAAAGAAAGAAAGAAAGAAAGAAAGAAAGAAAGAAAGAAAGAAAGAAAGAAAGACTGTTTATTATTTTTACCTTGTACTTGATTTATTTGATGCAGGGTTTTTTTTTGTTTTCAGTTTTTAGCCAAACTGGGGAAATGTTTTGTTTCAAAAACTAATTTGGGTAGATTTTTTTCTAACTTGTGGGAGGAGAAACAGGGAATCAAGGAAGAAGCAAAACTTTTTCTTTGGTCAAGACTTTAAAATATTTTTTTATTTGAACATTAGCAATTTTCTAAACAAAGTTGTCAGTTCAAAATGAAAACAAATAAGTTATTTTAGAAAAAAAAAATTAAACTTTCCTGAAATGAAAAAAAATCCACAAAAATAAATTTACTACAACCACAGTAACACTTGTCTAATGATAAAACTGCTTTTGCTTTTATTTCTATTTTTTGCTTCATTAGCAAAGCATATAATCAAGCCCTCAAAAACTGTTCTATTTGGTTTCAGTTTCAACTCCTAGCTGACATCTCTTTTGCTGATCTTAATGTTGTTAAAAGTTTCCTTGTCTTTTTTTCCCACTTTCACCTTTCTTTCCTCTGACCTTTTTTCCATACTGATTCCTATAAATCCATGTTCTCAAAGAATAATCAATGGAGGTATCGAAGAAGCCACAGGAACTCTGTCAACACTATAGAGCACCTGACATGGCTCTGTTAGGTTTCTCCTTTAACTCATCCATGAGCTGCAGTGAGAAGAATATGGTGACTCAGAAAGGACTCTTGGAGGGCTGCTTGCCAGATAAACCAATGGGGAAAGCTAGTGAGGAAGCAGTATCTTTATTGAAATGTTCTCAGTCACATTGTTTCCACTGTATTCAGCAGAGAAATTCTGTCTCTCTCTTCTATGCAATACCACATTGTGCTTTTCCACCATATCAGATTTACACCCTGCCAGACAGTGCAAAGCTGTCATCCATCCTCTTCTTGCATAAACAAATGAGGTTTAAATTTGGAAATTTTGTCATACTACAGTATCTGTTGTTTTGAGAAAACCCAAATATAACTGATTCCAAGAAAGGACCCCTCATAACAGTCTGTTTTCCCCTTGTTTTCTCTTGAGCTGCACTACTCTGTACCTCAGGTCTTTGCTGGGCTGCATTCCTACTGCTGCTCATCAGGCCTGAATCTAGCAAGGGGTTCCTGTGAAGCTTGATGTTTTCAAGAATGTCATGTGAAAATAGATAGAGTTCAGATATGGTGTTTAGAAGAGCTTCAGTTCAAAGCCAAAACAACAGACCTCAGTGCAAGATTACCCCTCATTGCCTTTTCATTTTATTTTTTTTCACCCTTTCCTTGGTACAATGATCTAATTCAGATGCTGGAAACATTACAGTACAGAGGTCATAAACTACAGAAATCCCACCCCTCATTTCCTGTCCTTTTTCAAGTCTGTAGAAAGTCTATAAATTACAATAACCTCTATGAAAAATAAAGCTGTGTTCAATATTAAAGGAAATTTAATAGTAAAACCCAATATATCATTATTAATTTGGGGCTTGCAGTAAAGATTGTGTAAAATATGGATGCAACATTACTGTTTCCTTTTAAAATGCATCCTAACCCACCCAGGAAGCTCAATTCAGTTTGAGATCTATTTATGTATTTTTCAGTTTCGGACCTCTTGGCAGTCCAAATGGAGTTTCAGAGCCTACACTTAGGCTTCTGTTCATTTATAGATTGGTCTTAATTACAATATTATTAAATTGTTGCAATCAAAAACTCCATTGTTATGAGTAGGATGGATGTGAGGATCGAAAAGCAACCTTAGGAAAAAAATTAGTGTTTGTTTCTCAACCTCATAAACTGAAGGCTGGAGGAAAATGTGTAATGGACCTTTATAAAAGCATGGTAGGTATGAATTCTAGGGTCAGAAAAGGGGTGCTTATGCTCAAGGACATTGTTGGGCCAGAAAAAAAAAAGGATACTAACTGACTAAATTTAGGCTGGAAAGTGTTCCTCTGATGGTAAGAATATTCTGCTAATAGTGTTCTGGAATTGTCCTTTAATGTTAGCAGCAAGACTCAGGCCAAACCCAACTCATTAGAGTTTGAAGTGCTTTCTGGATGGGATTAAACAATCAACTTACATTAGCAAAGGTCTTCTCTGGAGGCAGTTTCTTTTCCTGTATTCAACTTAATTATTTTTTATAACAAAAATTGTAAAAGTTCATAAATTGGGAGCTTAAAACATTTTTCTTAAAGACACAATATTCAGAAATTTGTGTGTAAGAGTAATGTGAATGAAAAGATTAGCTGAAAGAATGCATGATTGTTTGGAGTTTGTTTCTGGCATTTTATAAAATAAATCTTGATTGTATGAAATATTTTGTATTGCTACATTCTTGTGTGATTGCTTTAGATAGAACTGGTAAGCCATTGAAAGACATACCTGGAAAATACAAAGGACATTTTTGTTCCTTTATATACCTAGTACTTTATTCAAAAATAGACTCTTGCTATGACACAGTCTCCTAGATGTGCTGTGGTTTGTGGTCATAGTTTAGTAGCTTTGGATTGCAGCCCAAGGTGTATTGAAGTTTAGATGTCACAAATGCCTCCCTGTTTCCAAATAAAGATCAGCTTCCCTGTACTTCTCACCTTGAAACCTTTGGAAATCTGACCTTTTTGAACTTGTTTTTGTGCAAGGGTACACCACAGAAAAACTTTTTGCTCTTTACTAGTAAAGTCTGTGATATCCCATGCATTGGGGCATGACAGTCCATTACTCCTGAGTCAAACATTTGGGTTTCTCTGGACTTGGTTGTGCTTTTTTCCAGGTTTGCATATGTAACAGTTCACTTTTGGAAGTCTTTGTTGTATGCAAAGCTTGCTTAGACCAGGATAAAACTTCCATTCATATGGGGGGTTTTGCTGCTTTTTGATTTCAAATGAAGTGGTAATATATTATGTAAACTGCAGTATGTGGCTTGCAAAACTCCATGAATATATGTTCAAAGTCAGGTTTTCTGAATTTGGAAGAACCAATGAAAACCTGCCACTTGAAAGCCGAAAGATATTGAAAAGAAGCATTTGACCCTGGGTCAGGGGAGAGTTTTAGTAATGTATAGATGGTAGCTATGGAAACAATATCTGAGTTTGCCTAGATGTTCATGAGAAACGTAAATAATGAACAAATCGTACCAAATAAATGTACATACTGTACTAAACAGAGGTAAAACAAATTCACTAAGAAATCACAGAACTGGCAGCTGCACATTTATTTCTGTTCAGTGTATGTGCAGTGAATAAAATCTTAGCCAAGGGCTGGGTTGCACATCTGCCTCGACCCTAATGCTAAAGGCTGCAATATAAACATTGAAAAAAATCAAAACCTATTTCATGTCTTCCAGCATAGCACACAAAGACCATTGCTCTCTGGAGTGATTTTATTAAGTACAACTGCCTTTGCTTATAATGTTTTTAGCTTTCAGTTTTCATCAGCTCAAGTCTGACCTAGCAGATAAAAGCAATTTTGTATGTGTGACTTTAGGTAAATAGTGTTGCATTAAAAGATTTCAAGCTAGTCCCTCTTTCTTTATTTGTCTGCTCCATGTTACTTTCACAAGAAGATGTCTGCTGAGAAATTCCACAGCAAACTTTGCCTCATCCTAGCAGAAGAGCTTTTTGTGAGATGTCCAGACTGGATGATTTTCTAAGGCTAAGTCAGTGCAAAGTATAAAGTAAGAGACAAGAGCATTAATGAAACCTTCCATCTTTTCACTTTAGCTTTGGTTGGACAAAGATAACTAGGTATTTATATTTAGCTTTTTACTGTCTCTTTTTGAATTGCTTCTTCCATTATTATATATTCAGGTATATAGACACTGATCAATAGCATTCTGTAAATAATCTCATTTCCATACCTGACCTGATTAACTACACAACCAAAATAATTGATAAACTGTTTAAAAGGCTTTAATTTGAGTGGTTGAGGGTATATTTGTCTCATTGAGTGGAAAATAAAGGTGTTCAGCAATTGTTAACAAAAACATGCTGCTTGTAAAATAAATTGTTTTCTTTCCACATATGTAAATTATTTTTAAAAATTGAGAGAAAAAAAAAGAAATTTAATGTTGGTGGTTGGGACACCTTACCCAGGAAGTGGCATCACATGAGTTATTGTGTCTAGTCTATTTTTTATTCATACTTACATATTTCTACAATGTGCAAAGGGATGAATAAAGGAGATTGAAGTATCCATGTAATCACCAGAATATCCAGATTGCTATGCTGGAGATGGTAGGTTCATGTGTGAGTTAGCAAACAAAAACAGCCTGTATTTTACTTTAGGTGACTGGATTAAACCATTTTCCTCCATTTTAAAACAACCAAAACAAACTTATTTCTGAACAAATCTTCTTTCCTAGTTTGGCTTGAATTTGTAAAAGTTTCAAGCTGAAACTTTTATGAAACATTTTATAGAAATGTTGTGGTTTGTCAGCAAGTTTTGCCCAGCTCTCAATCTGTGTCCAGATCAAAGCACACCTTAACATTTGTGACTCAAGCATCATCCTGCACACACAAGTATAAAAAACTGTCTTTTTAATACAGGTGGACAAGTCAGCCTCTAGAAAATGTTCTCTGTGCAGTCAGTCTCTAACACTAATATTTCCTGGATGATCTCAGACAAAGTAGAAATCCGTGAAGAGAAAATTTTATAGTTCACTGGTAATCATAACAACGGGGCTCTTGTTCCAAGAATGGGGGCCTAATTACCTTCTGAAATGCAAAAAAATCACACTGAATATAGTATATTTTACATCATGTGCTACAGTTATTTTAAGATATGAGCAATTTCAATCTTTTTTTTTAATAAAAGCTTATTGCACGGCACTTTAGAAAATCTGTGTATAAGTGGGTTTCCAGAATCACTTACTTTCTTGGCATTTATTCAGGAAGATGCAAATTCTGTTAACTGGCATCTATATATAGATGTCAGAAATGCACAGACATAATTTAATTAACTCTTGGGGTTTGTTTTTTTTAGAAACATCTTTAAAATAAACTAAAATTCTGTGCATCATCTTCGAGGTAATTTTAAATAAGGCTAACTTACAATTCTGGGAAAATGCCTGCCTAGACCAGCTTTTAAAAGTTTGAACAATATGAGTTATTGTTCTCTATTTAACAACAAAATCAATTAAAAAATACACCCTTAATTTTTGTTGTTTTCCCTCATGAAAATATTGAGAAGTAATTAACAGAATGGTAGTGGTGGAGACCCAAAAAAGCAGTCAGAATAAATTATTGAATACTGCAATAATTTTCACTGCTTGCAATGCTTCAAAAACAATCTCCCTCTCAAGAGTCTGATCCGGGTCCATTTCAGGCTGATGGAAGTTCTTCAATTAATTAAATGAAAAACAGCATAGACACAAGTTAAAATGAACTTGCTAGCTGGAGTGTCACTTTATATTCTGCCTCCACAGAGCTTAAATTTGTTGCCTACCAAATGAAATTCTCTTCATTTGCTTACTACATTTTAACTGCAAAGTACGTAAAAAGCAGTATTTCGTGTTTTAAAGAGAGACATTAGGGTTGTGCTTACTTGGGTTTAATCCTCATATGTCTGTGCCACTGTGGGAGGTAAACTCACAGGTTTCCCATTTGAAATCAGTCTGTTACCTATTTACCTGTGAGCTATTGCTGACTATTAGGCTTTGGGCCACCAGACAGCTGGCTTGTCTGAAGTAACTATCTCCATCATAATATGTAAGCTGCATGTTTTCTGAACACGTTTGCTTTAATTTTCTAGTGTTCAGCACGCCTTTAAAAAGACAGCTATGAAATCTCTTATGGTGATTCAGTGTAACAATGGATTTAAGATCATTCCAGGAAGTGCGAGTAGAAAGCATTACTCAATGTTGTGGGCCACCTGCTAGAGGCTGACCCAACCAAGCTCCCACTCCTCCTCTTCCACGGGATGCAGAGACAAAGACAGGGAGATCGTTTACCGAGGGTCCCAGGGGGACGCAGTACTGCGGTCAGTCCATGCCAGCCGCTATTAGCCGCTCCTGCTCTCTCTCGCCCCTGCTCCGGCGGGGGGTCTCCAGGGGAATCCGGAGGTCGGAGCCCCTCCTTGTCCCTCCTTCTGCTCTCGCTTCAGGGCTTGCAGGGCCTTTTCTCCCTCTTTTCCCCTAAGGTCTTTCTGCCTGGGGCTCAGGGCCTTGGCTGTGCCCGGCTGTGGCCGGAACGGAGCAGCCCGGCCTCGCCGCGCCCGTGGACACCCGTGCGGCCCCCGCCAGCACTAGGACACTTGCACCTCACACGCTCAACGGAGACATGCAGGACACACCGTGCAGACTCAGCAGAAAGCCGTGCTGCTGCCCCAGGTATTTTCCTTCTGATGGAGGAGCACAGCGGCCTCGGCAGCTCTGAATCCTGCGTGCAGCGTTTGTAATTGACTTGTGACAAAAGTGACGCGGTGAAATGTCGATTTACAGAGGTAATTGCGCACTGCAAATAGGCCAGAGATTTTTAGTAACCATGACGATTACCAGAAGGAAAAGCTAAACGAATGTTAGCAGTCGGAAAAGTAAACCTGTGGGCGCTGCTGGGTTGTGAAGAGGCTTTTGGCAAGGAGGTTCACCTGTCCCGGGCAGCAGTGTGGCCCTGGTGCCAGCACCTGAGCCCATGGGCTTCGGCATTCATCGGTGGAAATGTGCTGCTCTTCCCAAACTGCAGCATGGCACCAAGACTTCCCGTGGGTGGTTGCACAGCATACTGTGGAGCCATAGAAATACTAAGAATGTATGAAAACACTCCTTCAGTGTAGAGCCAGGCTAGCGGTGCTAAGTATATGGATTTATAGTTAGGTGGCGCTTTTTGTGATGAAGGAAATCTTATATATTTCAATATTTTTATAAAATTTGTCAAAGGTTTCTCTCTATATAAGAGATCTGTGCCCATGGCTGTTTACAGTGCTGATTTATGCAGTGTAAAGTTTTGGGTGCCGAAGAGTCTTTTGCTAGCGATATTATTTAAGATGCGGGGAAGAAACTGATTTGGCCTTAATGATAATAATCCAAGGGATTAGCACAATGGAGTTCTTAAGGTATCATTGAGATACCCATTATACTACATATTGAAGAGCAAGAGATAAATAAGTGGATAATGGGGGCAGGACAGCATACAACAAAATGTGTATGTTAACAAACTCCATTAGGACTTTCAAAAAGTCTTTAAAAACATGCTTCCTTCCCTCAGAAGCACAGAGAAGCCAAGTAGCCCTGCTATGGAAAACAAAATGTGATTTTTGAATCTGTAAATGATTAAGTCAAATATCAAAAAAAATTAAGAGATCAGTGTTTATCCCACTAAAAAGCTACATCAGAAGTACACAACTCACCCTAGAATTATTATACTTATTTTCCAGCTTTTATGAATAGACAGAGACAAAGGAATGAAGCAAGAGTTCATATGAAAAAATTTCAAGAAGTTGTGAAAGATGATGTCTATGGTATAGTTAGCTTAGAACAAGAAGTGGAACAGCTTAGTGGTGATAAAATGGCAGTTTATCAACAACAGTAAAATTTCCCTCCTATGCCTCTGAGTCAGAAACAACCAGGTAAGAGAGCTGGGTATAGGCTTCTCAGAGTGTTGTGGTGTCTGCGTAGTCCCTGCCTCGGCCAGCCCTGGCACCACAGCAGTGAGGGTACGGCTCAGTAGCAGGATGAACCTTGCTGATCCCGTGGGACTTGGTTCGCCTATTGGAGCGGAGTGATGAAGGCAGGAACAGAAAGAGGGAGACTCTGCTTGAGGTTCAACCACCAACTTTATATGTCCCTGAGTGGGAACAACCCCAGACAATGGTGTCTGCTCAGGCAAAGCCCGAGAGCACCTGAATCCAGTAACTTTTATTGGGGGGAGGGACCAGGGGAAGGGTTTAGCCTGGGACCAGTCAGGGATAGGTGGGGGATGGCTCTCTAAATTTGTGGCATAAAGGGAAACCAACCAGGGTACCAGAGGAGAACAGGGATCCTGTCCAATCACTCGATGACCCTGCTAGAACCTCTAGGCTCAGGGCAAGGCCTCAGAGTGACAGACAGGGTCTAGGGATTATATAACTCAAGATTGACAAGTAACTGTAACCGGGATAAACCAACTAGGGAAGGAACATAGGGGAATACATAGAATGAACCATTAAACATATAACAATATAAGGATAAATCTAAAAATCAAACATCAAACTAATGGACTTAAAAATGCACTGCCACATCAGAGTAGGACAGCTGAGACCTTTGCCGAAGTAGGTGAACTGCTCTGAGTATCCCAGCTCAGTCCTTTCAAAGCAGCCTGGATGTCTCCTTACTTGAGCAAAAATTGCAGCAATTTAGGAGGCACTATGGCTTGGAAAAGAAAACCATGAAAAAGCCAAATAGGTAAAAAAACCCCAAACAACCAAAGAAACTAAAAATCCAGACCAAACCAAACAACCCCCAACCCAAAAACGCACCTAAACACACCCCCCACC
>WEIU01007897.1:36949-56549 GCA_013389925.1 Aegithalos caudatus | reverse complement strand
TAAGTGGAGCAGTAGTCAGTGCTTTTGTTTCATGTAGACCCTGACATATCATTTGGTGGAAGTCTAATGTACCTCACTTCATGGCTCTTTTCTTTTCCTTTTTAAATTTCCAATGAAATTTCTAGTGAATAAATTAGAAAATTTATCATTTTCTCTATAATAGTGTCATATGGACAGTTTGATGAAATAGCTCATTACAGTCAATGAAGTGAAATATGAGTTCCATCAGCACATTTTCATCAAACGGAGTTACAGAAATTAGCTTGCTGTTATCAAGGACTGTGGAATACAAAAATAAAATTAAGCAAGCTATTAGAGGATAGATTTAGGGAGGGTCCCAATTGAGTTGGAACGCAACTGTCACTGTGAAAAACAGAAGACTGCTGTATGCTTAAATGAATTGTGAAGCATCAGTATTAATTGTTAATGATGTACTTTAGGGACAAAATTAAATTCAGAACCACCTGAGTGTACATGAATATCACACACTGCGCAGCCACTCAGCCAGGAATGAACGAAAAGCGAGTGCTTGCTGTTCTGCAATCACTGTCAAAGTTTGTAACTGAGCTAACCCGTCTCCACCAGTGTCACTTCTATGACACCATAACAGGCCAAATAGATGGAAAATCTCTACTGTTAAAGTTATCCTTTCCCCAAGTGTTTTCCAAAGTCAGAATGGAGAAAGAACCTGACTGAAGAATCTGCAGTGCTCAACCTGGGAGAATTAAGTACTGAAAGATACCCTTGCATAGTGGGGTGCAGCCTGCCAAACTGAGGAGCTGTTGACAGACAATGAGTTGATCTTTAAGCGCTGATTTTTAAGTTAGCACTAGTCAATCTGTGATCAAGTGTGAGGTACTCAAGCCTTTTCATTCTTGTAATACTACTCCCAACATTTGACTTTAACCTTGGATCTTCAGCTGACATTTAACATTTTGTTTTAATAAATTATTATTAGACTTTATTTGTTGTGTGCAGAGGGAATTATTTCAGCTGTTTCCACTTATTCATGTTATTTTTGTATGTGGTCCCTTTCTAATTTTACTCCTTAACTAGACTGGGAATGAATTCTTAGTGTCTTTATAATGATGTTACACAGACTAAACACTCCAGGCAGCCAAATGCCAGTTTCATGTGACATTTTTTGCAGGTGTCATATGTGGTAAAGTTCTTATACATGAAAGAAGAGGAGGCAGCCTAAATCCTGCCAGGCAGGAACTTGAAGGGATTACCACACTTAAGGAAGCTTGGAGGCTGCCTGACTTCTTGTTGAAATGAGAACTGGCTCACTGTCATACTTATTTTCTCTTGAAGGTTATTGTCCTAAGTAAATTCAGTTTCACAATTATGACTCAGTCTCTAATGAATTCTAATAGACTAAACTGCCCGCTCCATTTAGAAGCATGCATGTGTAACATTCTCTCCTCCACTGAGTCATAGGACTCGCCTAATTTTGGAGACTAAAATTAAGTTTAATTTTGGGATGGCATTTCCCAAAAGGGGCATGGGACTATAAATAATGGAAAGCCATAACCAGTAAAAACTGTTTGCATTTTGATTGCCCTGTCATTTCTATTATGCAATAGTTTCAAAGTGTAGAAACTTTTGTAGTTGGGGAATACTGCATGGACCGCCAAATTTAGTAAAACACCCAATTTATCTGTAAATGTAGCGTCACTTACTTACAAAACTAGGATGGTATTTTGTCATTTTCACACATCTGCTTCAGCTATCCACAGAAACATTCCCACAGCCGTTTCTCACGTTTCTTCCCACCCTACTGAGGGACTAGAAAAGCAAGAGAGGATTTGTGAGATGTGATACCAGTTTTGCTCTTCCCCTGCCACCCCGCTCCCACATTAAAGGAAATGTTACTATCCCTATCAAAGAGGTCTGATTTCATCCAGGAAGAAGCCAAGATAAAAGAGGATTAAGATATACAGTCATTAGGCTAAGGTGTAATACAGTAAGAGATCCATCTACTTCCACTTGGAAACTTTTTTCCATCCAATTTAGTGCCAATTTTTAAGAATCAACTGAAGTAAGCTGAGACTTAGAAGCTGAGAACAAGATATTAGAAGTCTGTTGCAGATATACAGGCCTGGAAAACAGAGATTTCTCATAGGCCATTGTATTGGGCAAAAAGTGAAGAAAGGCTCAGGCACTGGAGAAATCAGTGAAAAGTGTGACTGATACTTGGTAGGATGACTGAGACTGAGACACTGTCATGGTCATTGCCTCTTGAGAACCCTGTAATGGGAGATGGCAGAGGAATCTTACAACCCAGCTGCTGCCCTCATGCATGAAAAAACATTTATATATATATTTATATTTGTCACTTTCTCCTGCTGACATGTGGTAAGAGACAAAGTTTATAACTTTCTGTGTAAGGGGATATAAAGAATGTATACTTGTGTGTAGGCAAAATGAAATTTAATGCTAAAGTTTTGAGACTATCTGTCACCATAGAATCCTAGAGTGATTAGAGGTTCCTTAAAGATCATTCAGTTCCAACACTCCTTCCAGGGGCAGGGACACTTTTCACTGGAATATGTTGCTCAAAGCCCCATCCAAACTGTCTTTAAACACCTCCAGGTATCATTTGTCCACAGCTTCTCTGGGCAACTTGTTCCAGTGCCTCACCACCCTCCCAGTAAAGAATTGCTTCCTAATAGCTAATCTAAATTTACCCACTTCCAGTTTGAAGACATCATCCCTTGTCCTGTCAGTACATTTCCTTGTAAAAGGTCCCTCCCCTGTTCTCTTGTAAGCCCCCTTTAGGCACTGGAAGGTGCTCTAAGGTCTCCCTGGAGCCATCTCTTCTGCAGGCTGAACTATCCCAGTTCTCTCCATCTGTCTTCATAGGAGAGTTGCTTCAGCCCCCTGATCAGCCTTATGGTGCTTTTCTGGACAAATTCACATTTTTGTTCCTATTAAAGCTGCTGATGTCATGGATCTGCATTATAGTTCCCTGAAGGTTATTCTAATGAACAAATCTAGATTCAATTATTCAAAAGTGCTGGAATTCTGCCTGTACAATTTTCACTTCACTAATGGGCTGGGCAGATTCTGATTTTTCTCAAACAATTCACAAATGAAGCTTAACATCATGTTGTTAACTGCTTTTATTACATTTCCCATAACATGAAGCAAAACATAAATTTTAAATGCAGGAAAATGAAAAAATCGAATGAATGCAAGTCTGAGGTTTTGTTCAAAATATTCTGGTGTCATTATTGGCTTTTTTTCATTTCAGTTCACATCAGCTTAATACATTTGCATTCTGTCTGTTTATATGACTGACAGCTTAGGAGAATGCAGAGTAGGAGTTAACCTGATTGACTTCCATTTACCTTCAGAAAACCAAGCTCTGGTACATGAGTTGTATGTGATCATGCAGAATTTCTGGTTCTCAGCTAATTTGTATCTCACATTGCTACCTCTATCAAAGCATAGTATGCACAAAGACACTATTATATCAGTATTATTTTTGCTTCCACTTCATGGGTATCAATATATATGCAGTTTGGCCCAAGTGGCATGTTCTGTGTGTCACAGCCTTTTACACTCTGCTCCATCACCCTTTTGTTCCAGCTCAAACTCTCCAACAGATCAGAGGAACTTTAAAGAAGGATGCCTGAACTTAATTCTCTTCAGTTTGCATAAGCCTCAATTTACAATTTAATTCTCTCATGTTTCAAACCAAATGTTCCACTTTTGCCCACTGTGACAGAGGATCTTTCACATCCTGAAAATCACAGCTGAAAATGTAGCACACTTATAGGCTTGAGCCTGCAAACTCTGCAGCCCGAGACTTGAATTCCGTAAGATCTCTTTTGGATGAATCCACTTCCCCACTGCAGTAATGTGTCAGGACCAGAGGCAAGCTTTAGAAGCAGGCTGATCTATCAAATGAATAAGCCACTAGTAAAACTGAAAAGAAACCTTTTAAAGACCTGTGGTAAATTGTTTAAATTTTACTGGCTTAATCCCTCAAGTATTAAGCAAACAGTCATGAATTGGGACTTGAGGAGGAATCTGAACAAGATGAGGGTTAGGGTAAACGTTCGTAAAATTAGAGTGGTAAAATTAGAATAATAAAACAAATCCAAACGGTTAAATGGGCTGATTAAACAGTAAGAGCTCATTTTCCCTTTCTGCTATTTCAGTAATGTTATGTTCATTTTAATGACATTCCTATATCTTTCAGGACTGTAAAAAGTTCTGTACATCTTTCTGCCAGCACTTAGCACTAGGAAGCTGAGGGCATGCAGCAGAGGCCTAAGTGACCCTATGATGGATTGAAGCAAGCCTGGATCTGCTAGACTGGTAAGGCATGACTTGGGACTGGAATGGGAATCCAGTGCCACTGCTGGAGAATGGCATGCAGATACCTCACTGTTCTTCCTTTGTGCTCTGCATCTGGAAAAAAAGGGTGATCACAGCATTGTAGAAAAGGATACTCCAAACTGTGAGTTCATTTTGGATTCTGTGGGTTTCTCCCCTTTTAGGAGCTTTTCTATTTCTCTTGACTCATAGAAAGCCTATGATATCCATTGATTAGAAGTGGTGCCTAGGATTGATTAATGCAAATGCTTTTGTTGAATGGCATAGAACCATAATTCCAGTGGGACAATTTAAAGGTTTGGAGAGCTCAGGCACTATTCTGGCTTACCTTTATCTGAATAAAATTTAAAGGACATTACACTAACCAACCACATACAATAATCTCTGGAAGGACCCATAGTGTGTTTGTATTATGCAAGTTTAAAGCAAGCCATGGTATTTGGTATTTCTGTTGTGGGAAATCTATAATACTGCCACAGGAATCAGGTTTACAAGTTTCCTGGGTTTCCATGGGTTTGGGGCATTGTCCAAGAACAAGACTGTCCTTAAACACTTCCAGGTATCATGCATCCACAACTTCTCTGGCAACCTATTCCAGTGACTCACCACCCTCATGGTAAAGAATTTTTTCCTAACATCAAATCTAAACCTATCCACTTTCAGTTTGAAACTATTCCCTATTTTCCTGTCACTACAGGTCTTGTAAAAAGTTCCTCTCCATCTTTCTTGTGGGCTCCCTTTAGGTATTTGAAGGCTACAATCAGGGCACCCTGGAGCCTTCTCTTCTCCAGGCTGAACAATCCCAATTCTCTCAGAGTTCCCTTGCAGAAGGGGTGGTCCAGCCCTCTAATCATTTTTGGTGATCCTCCTCTGGACTTGCTCCAACAGGTCCATGTGTTTCCTGTGCTGGGGACACCAGAGCTGGATGCAGCACTCCAGGTGGGATCTCACCAGAGCAGAGCAGAGGGGCAGAATCCCTCCATTGGCCTCCTGGCCACACTCCTTTTGATGCAGGACAATTTTGGCTTTCTGGGCTGTGAGTGCTGGGTCATGTCCAGCCTCTCACCCACCAGCACCCCCAAGTCCTTCTCTCCAGGGCTGCTTTTGATTTGCCCATCCCCCAGGCTGTGTTGGTACCATGAGTTGTTCTGATCCAGGTGCAGCACTTGCATTTGGTCTTGTTAAACTGCATGAAATTCCTATGGGTCCACTTCTTGATCTTTTCCAGGTCCCTCTGGATGGCTTCTTAGCCTTCAGGTGTTCCAACTGCACCACTCAACTTGGTGTCATCTGGAAATTTGCTGAGGGTGCACTTAATCCCTTCACCATAGTATCTTCTTCCAAGATTATTGAAGATGTTTACTGTGGTATCCTTAAATCTCAGCTGTTCTTTAAATTATATGTCTGTTTATCTTATAGAAAGGATAATGTGATCCTGATATGGAAATAGCCCAGTTTTTACTACTGTAACTTCAGGAATGAATTGAAATTTCCTTTTCTTTAAATCCTCCTTGAACACTTGAATTGCTCTATTTATACACAGTTGTAACAATGTGTATAAATGTAACATGTTAATTAATTCAACAGCATGTTTATTCAGCCTGTTAATTTTGTAGTGCAATTGTTCAAAGAAAGACTTATGGTTAGGGAAGTAGCCAAGGACTAATCCAACATCCTGAATGGGATTCTTATTTATTTCTTGAGACTTATGACTGTATCACCTCACCCGCCCCAAAAAAATCCCCACCAATTCCCCTCTAACTTTAAATAGTGTAGTAATGCTTGCTTACAGAAGTCTTGTTGTTTTTTTTTCAGAGAATTGTCTTTAACATAACTGCAAAAATATATGATAAAAAAAGAGATAAAATCATTCAGTAATGAGACTACTGACTAGAGATGGGTAAGGGTGTGTGAGAGGAACCTAAAAGAATATTAAAGGAATGAAAAATACACACATCCTACCTATACTAGAACTAGCAAAAGGGGTATTTTTTTTTTTCCTGAAAGAAAAATAAGAGTTTGAGAAGAATCATGAAAAAATCTCCTGGAGAACGTACAGAAAACCTGCTAGATTTCATTAGCAGGCTTGGATCCTATGATCTGAACTTCTTCAATGTCTTTAAAACAAACATCTTGTAAGAACTTGTTTGAACCAAGGATATTGAAGTCAACCAACTGCCTTTTAGAAACTATTGATTACTCTACAAAAATTCCTTTATACCTGAGATTATTCTGTCTTGTGGGTCTGGTGCAGACAAGCATGCCATTCCAGCAAGGAATGCCCTTGGCTTTTCCAAATTTTGACTTCTCTTTTAGCAAAAGAGAAGAGTTTTCCTAAACCCTGAAACCAAATAGATATGGTTGTCTGATCTGGTGTTTCTTTAAGAAAGAACCTTGAACTTCTAAACAGCCAAGTGGGACTTTGACCCAGAGGGAACACAATTAGGTATTTATCCATAGTCTGCTTGTGATCTTTCTTACAGGTTAGGAGCTAACAAACACCATGTTTCCACCAGAAACCAAGTTAAAAGCACAGCAGATCATTAGATGTAAATTTGGTCAACAGAAAAATATGCAGATCTTGAATTGGTCTGTTTAGGAATAAAATTACCTTATGACTGCTTTTCTGAATCTTCTGCTCTACTCTGCATTTAGATGATCTTACTTTTGAAATACATGCAGAAATAAATGAAAGATTCACAAAAGAGAGAAAGAACTGGTTATGTATGTCACTTGGGATTGATTCTTAAACTTCTTTGGGACACAAATAATTGAGTACTAGGAGTATCAGGAAGGGTGGGGATGATGGGTAATATAATCATTCAGTGGAAACAGTAGTATTGCTGTCTCATTTGCATATAATATTAAGTGATTTTAAGTGCAACACAACAGGGGAGAATTGATATCATGGGATAGACTGTTCTAATGGTCTGGTAATTAGGGCACTACTGTGGTAAATACAAGTGTCTCGAATAAGATACCTGATATGATGTGGGCAGCTGGAAAAAGAGAATTTAATTTCATCTCTCAAGAAATAGTTATTCAGAAAACTGATTTACAGGATCTCCCAGAAAATACAAGGGCAAGAGGAAGAGGATAGAAATGGATAGATGCTTTCTATTTAAATATATTTTTGACTTAACTAGAAGAATTTGTCAGTTTCTAAGCATTTCCACCAATAATGTCAGGTCAACTGAATAAGCACTTTGGGGAAATAAATTAGTTACTAAAAAAATCCAGTTACTGTGGTATACAAAACTGTTAAGTTTGCTGACAGCCCTGTCAGTAAACTGGTCCCATTCTACAGATTAAAGTTCCTTTCCAGAAAATCTTAAGCAGTTTTATTATGTCAATCTCATCTGATTTCCCTGGTTTCTACTAATTAATTAATTAATTTTTATGACAAAGAAATATTTTTAAGCTTCTCATTATGTGGGTCTTCAACTAAGCACCAAGTGTTTTAGTTTTTAGCTGAGTGTCAGCAGATCAGAAAGCATCAGGAAAGGCTGGATTAATTAAACACAAGCTTTGATCTCTATCTTTTTTTCTCTGCTATGTTTTTAAGTAGTCCTTTGGGTTTCAGTTCATTACTAGGTTTTGTTTGTAGATAAGGTTAAGGGCTAATGTGCAAGGTATTTGTGCAAAAATAGTTGTGCTCTTGCCAAGTGCATTAAGTGCTTTGGAGGATTTACAGAATGTTTAGTTACGGTGCCCATAGCCACACACATTTGAATAGCAATGTGCTCATGCCATACAGACAATTAATGAATGATTGTTTTTGCCTCGGCTCGTGACAAAGTGTGATTTTTGAGCTTCACCTTCATTTTTAAAGGTGTCTGAGACATGCTAGTATACATTGCTATGCTATATTTGAAAAAAATAACACATGAATATCGTAACATGTAATGATTTTTTTTTTGTTTGCTTTTAAACATTTTTTTTCCCACAAATAATTGTTTAGAATCTGGGAGTGATGGAAAACCTTTAGGTCATCTGGTAGAAGCTCCAGCTGAAAGCAGGACTTTGGACTGTGTTAAAAAGGGCCCTATCCAACCAAGCCTTTAATATCTCCAGCAAAGGAGATCCCACCACTTCTCTGGAAACCTCTTCAAATGTTCTCACAGTAAATAACTTTTATGTAATATTCCAGGTTCTGCATGTTTCTTTTTACTCTGTCACTTTCCTTCCTATCTTTGGGAGATAGTGCTTGCATCCTCTCTGTGACTACTTCTCTTAGGTACTAGAAGGATAATTTATATTGCTCCAGTCCCATTTCTGCTGTTGGCTTTTTAGCATTTTGTTTTAACATCTGACATAGTTTAGTTTAATCCTAATAGAGTGGATTATTAATGATTATGATGCCCACTAAAACCAAAACTATTAAATGGAGGGAAGAGTCAGTCTCCCCTTTGCCATTTATAGGAAAATTCATTTCCTGTGCAAGGGAATAAAACTGCAGGGGGATCAGAAAGATGTTCTCCACTATATCATCTGCTTTCTGAAAAGGATAAGTTCATTGTAAGGCACCCTTACTCCACCTCTGAATTTAAGCAAATTCTGGCTCATAGAAATTCTTCTTGCAGACACAACAATGTGACAGGTGGCTCTGACTTAGTGCTGCCTGTGTCACTTTGCATTAGAAAATACAGTGTGACTGACATGAGTGATATAAAATGTCAAGTAAGACACCTGTCAAAAGTGGACGAAATTTGGACATTTTCTGTTTAAATGTAGCAAAAGAAACTGTGTCTTAAAACCAAGTAAGGCAGCGTGGGTTTTGTTTGGTTCTCCTCTTTGCCCTGTTAAAGGTGACCTGAGAATATTAACATCTAAATAGTTACAAAGGTTTTTATAAATTTATACTGACAAGCTCTTGCAGTGATGATCAGGAGCAGTCCTCATCAGGAGGCAAGGAAGGGACTTTCACTCATATTTCTTGCTCTGTGTACACCAGAAATCACACTTTCCTTCTCTGTAGATAACAATTCCTGCATTCCTAATGCTGCCTTATAGATTGTCTCCACCTCATTCCCATGTGAAAAGTCATAGGAAAGCAACAGAACAGTCCAGCTGCCTCAATTTCCCACTTTTCTCATCCCTACTGTTCCTATCAGCAGAAAAGCCTCCAACCCTTGGATAAGATGCATAACAGAGTTTCTGTACCTTACACTGTGATTCTCTATATAAACCCTTGGACCAGTTTCTTTTCTGTAAGGAGATAAGGATGCTCAGCAAGTGACAGTACTTGATCTTAAGTAGTGTTGTAGTCATAGTTTACAGTATCAGATCGTGGTCTTGCCAGGTGCACTTTTAGCTCTGTGGGAGAAAAATTGTCTCCTAGACTTTAGGGTATATAACAAGCAGATTATATAAAAAGAAGGTAAAGTGGTACTTATACAAGTAAAAGAAAATATTTGAAGTGATCCACAAGTAAGATTTTTATTATCTGGAAAATATTTATTGGCTAAAAAACTCTTAGAAGGTTTTATTGTTGACTTTGGGGAAGCTGGACTATGGCAAAGGTGCATTTCTACAAGGAAGTTTCCATTTAGATATTCTGGAAAAGAGCTTTCTGTGGCTACTCTTGCTGTGCAGTGCAGATTCATCCTTCATTGCATCCTGCAGTTCCATCCTAATTTGCCCTGGGAGATCTAGCCCAGACACACAACTTCCTTCATAAACTCTGGTCTTGATAGATTAGTGGACAGACTTGTTGACTTCCAAATAAGCTGTAGAAATGGTTAGTGTATTAGACCACATACAATTACACTCCTCTTTACATGAAAACACTCTTCATCATTTTCATTTATGAATAATTTTAATACTACATAAAATGAATTTTTGAAAGATATATTTTGTTTGTTCGCTGAGTGCAAATAAAAACAGTGATTTAATACAAAGCCACCTGCTTCTCTCTGGTGTTTATGAACATGAATGAAATTAAATTAATTCTGGGATGCTTTCTAGATAGTAATGCCTTTGTGCCGTGATATAGCTGCATAGATTTAGATGCAAAATTTAGTGGGAGGGAAGGTGGTCTGTTACAATAGGGCTGTTATGTGGTACTTAAACTATTTTGGTTAATTCTGCAGCAGATATAAAGTGATGACAAGGAATACATATAGATCTCAACTATTCCTCTGGTTATTTCTTCTGCCTGCCAAGGACTCATCTCAGAATCTCAAAAAAGAATAGGAAGCCAGATTTTTCCAAAACCAGTAAATTAAGACATTGTATGAATTATGCTGCCATCCCAAAGCTTATTACTAGTGTGGCATAGGCTGGCTCATCATGCTTAAAGATAAAATGGACAAGTACAAATTAGGGGGTGATGTAGCCAAGAGTGGTCTGCGTTAGGAGGCAGCATTCTTTCATCTATGAAATACAAACTGTGTAGTATAAAAGGACCTTTGACTTCTGGCTCAAAAAACCCAACCAAAATTCTTGGGGGAAGGAGAAGATTTTGAAAATACCAACACTACTACCTCCTTCCTTTGGACTGGAACTGTTGACTGACCCCAACATCCTGACCCATGTTATATACTAGATGTTGAAGATTGATCCTTCATTGCAGCTCCATTCTTTCTTGTGTTCCTTACCTCTTGAATATTGTAATTTTCAGCAAGCATTCACTTATCTCTTTTTGCTCTTCTCTACTTCCTCTACACAAGAATTCTTTTATAGGTAAAAAACCATAATGTATTATGGTGCTTCAGCAGTGCCAGCTGTGGCTCCATGTGTTCCGTACCCTAAATAAAACATATAAGGCAAGTCCTTAGGTCACACAGTTGAATATCTGTGATCAATCTTTACCATGCAGGGGTATATCAGTCATATAAGGTGTTACAGACCATGGTAACAGCCAGTATCTTTCAGCTAGGATTATGCAGCAAGAATAATAAAATATACAAATACATAATTCTTACACTTCTTGCCACAAACACATAAATCTTTTCAGGACACTAACGTATTTCCACAACCTGATGTATGGAGTAACTTGTAAAGTATGATATCTAGAGAGGAAAAAACTCATTATTTTTCTCTTAACACATGAATGGATGCTGTTGCTAGCAATTTCAAAGAGATGACAAATCTCAGAACTGGAGCAAAAAGACCCAGTGTTCTGAGCTGCAAAATCTTCATTCTATGTAAAGGCATTTTATTAGAAGAGATTGTGGGATGGTAAAGGGGGTGGCAACAACAAGATTATTTAGAGAAAGGGGACTAAAGTGTCAATAATTTACATTATGTCATAAACTAGATTTTACAAACAGTTAGCTAGAATGGTTCAAGAAATTACATAGTGCTCATGCAATCAGTTTCAACTACCAAAACTGTTTGCTAACCATAAGCGAAAAAGAGAAAGATACTCAGTTGAAGGAAAAAGCCAACACATTTCAGTTGTTTCAGGTGTTAAATCACTAAATGTTTTTGCACCATATGTTCCCATGACCTTTACAGCATGGATTGAAGGATATTTTCATAAGATGTCAGAATGGTCCTCATAAAGGAAGGACATATTTTCAACGTGCCCACCTTCTGAATTGTGAAGCAGCATATCACTGGAGGGCTAACAGTACAGGCTGTACCCTATACAACAGAAGTACAAATCCTATTTGTCATGAGCCTCTCTGTTGGAACCGTGGATGTTGAAAATATCAGGCTTTCTGCTCTGACAGGTGGTGACCCTCAGGGGGGTACTCCCTTTGACCTGAGGCCATGGGAACAGCTTCCAAAGCTAAGTGATAGCACTGGGAGAGTGTGTGTGTAGTTGTATAGAAGTATGTAATTGTATGAAGTTGTATAGAAGTGTGTAATGTCACAGGGTTATACTGTGGTTTGGTGTTTTAAGATATAGAATATAGTAATATATATATAAGGGACAATACAGAGGGATTTTGTAATTTCCTGAGTCCTTCTTCTTCACTTTCTTCTTTCTCCTTCTTCTCGGGTGATCTTTTCTAATTGGTTGGTGAAAGCCTGCATTGCGGACATTGAGTGATCTTTGAGTTATAAATAAAAATAACTCAGGTGTCGGGTTTTAATTGGTTTTGCTTATTGTTTAAAAATCCTTGAAACAAGTTAGCAGTAGCCATTTACTTTCCTTGTAAGATAGAGCTCACATCCTGTGAGACTGTAGCCTAGATAAGATGTAATAAACAATTGAGTCCAAACAAGATACCATTGTGTCTAGCATCTTCTGTCCAGACCTGGCTAGAACTAACACCTCCACACCTCTCCACTGTGGAAAATAGGTCATCCTTATTAGGATTAGGGTCCTGTAGACCTGCTTTTCTCCTTGATTCTGCATGTAACTTAGTCCTTAACTTTTCAGCAAAGTCCTTAACTTTTCTCTGTGTTCAGAAGTCTGAAGCCATGATGTTTGGTCACCCCTTAATGTAGTTCAAACCTGAGGCCATCTTCTGCTGTTTGGAGAGGATCTAGCACAATGTGTCCCTGACTGTTGTTTGAATCATGTATGTGCTACAGTAATCATTATCATGCAGTATTGTTTCTGGATTTGCCTTTGCTGAAAGGACAGGCATTGGCTTAAGGCAGACATGGTAAGCTTCATGTGTATAAAAAAGAGAGGAAGTTCTTCTGTATATGTGAAAATAATTAAGCAATTATGTATGAAAGATGAGGAAGATACAGGAGAATGAATAAAGAAGGTAGGAGCTTGAAGGCACAGGCATAGGAGTCATTCTTACCCACTATCCAAGCATCAGCTGAATTTCAGTAGCTGGTTTCAAGTATGCAGTTGGCCCTTGGCACTGGAGAGGGAAATCTTTTGGCTGTTGGGATTCTCTCTAACAATATAATGGAGTTACATTTGATCCTGAACCATCACATCAATTAAAAAAACCCTAGCAGTATTTAGATTAACAAAAGTTGATGCAACAAAAGGGTATAAAAATACCTTCCTTTTTCTTAGGCTTTAGAATTTAGAATTGGAGACTCTCAAACTGAAACTGTGTTTTAAATTAGAAACCACTGGGAAGGTTTTGCTAAACTCTAGGTTTTGGTGTATGCAATCAACACATGGAAACATTGGCTATATATTTATATATTGAATAAGTTATACATTTCTCTTCTGTATCATGCCAGTAAAGGAAATGAAGAACACATATTCTGTGGAATAATACAAAAAGCAGTTTTGTCCTAAAGTAGATGAAAACATTTTTTCTAATATAAACCTAAAGAAAAATAATACTCTTATGGAAGTAGAAGGGGAAACAAGAGGTATTCAATGGTTTACTTCTGACAATAGCTTCTGCACATCCTACTCAAGGCAATATAAACTGAGCTTATGTCTTCAGTGGTGGCAATAAGCTGTGATTAATATACCTCTAATGTCACATGCAAGAAGCCAAGACTAATTCTTCACTTTGAGAACTATGGGCCTACAGATGGGCTGACAGTCTGAAATGCAAATTTCCTCAAAATTCTCTGTTTTGCTTATCCGTATCTCTAAATTTTATGATCTAAACCCTTTTTATCCTTTTAATTACATGAGATTTTCATTGAATTTGTAATCATATAAAGGTAGATTTTTTCCAGATAGGTTCTGGAGTCCAACTGCTTTCCATTTTAGACTGAGTAGTTGGTTATCTCTAGGATTGGAGACCAGAATAAGTATCTTTTCTGTGTTGCTTTGCAAAGAGATAGAATTTCTGTTTAAAATAATGTGCATGTTCTCATAGTATTTTTTTGATGCCTCCGAGTTTTCAATGAAAATAATTTTACCACTCATTGTTCCATGATTATAGATAATTCTTAGATTTAGTCAGATTTAGTACTCACCACTGTGTGTAAGGCAGCACTTACAGACTGGTGAAAGAGGTGAAATTTTTTTTAGGGGAGAAACAAGCAAACAATCAAAATGTCCCAAAACAAACCCCCAGCATAATTTTAAACTGGGTGTTTCACAAGATTGCAATATATTTGGTCTCCTTGCTATTTTTGTGCAAGTGTGGGACACTGAGAGACAGTTTGTGCCAATACCAAGAGTAGATCTGTGAATGAGGGGTATTTATGCTTAGTATGGAGTGACAAGTTTCTAGAGTCTTCTCAAGATTAATTTCACACCTCATAATTTCTTGTGGAAGAGTTGTCCAGAAAAGGCTGAATCAATGCAGTGAGATAGGCTGTTTGGTTGAACAGGAACTTAGTTCTCACTCTGGACCAAAATGAACCAACATCTGCTTTGATGTAGTCTTGCTTTTACAATAGTGTGCGTAACTCCCCATGAAATTAGGTTGGGCTGAAGCTGGCCCTTAGAAAATTGAGAAGGTTTGCACCTTCTCAAGTTTTAAAAAAAAATGGGCAGAAGTCCATTTTCTTAACTCTGGGCATTAACTCAGTCATCACCGTATTTTAAAATGAAATGTCAACTAAAAAACATGGTGGTATCCTCTGCATTAATACAGGAAAATGTACTTTCAGTAGTAAAACTGCATGAACAACATTTCTGCTCCTTTCCTTACCAGCTGTGACTGTCAGCACTTTGCCCTGGTTTTTACAGCTATCACATCTGGCTAAAGATCTATTAGAAGATCTAATCATGGAGGGAGGTCAGGCAATAGTTGATAAACAGGTATGATGTGATTACTGTGGTGTCTCTTGCCAACCATATCCAACTTCTTCCAACAGCAGATGGATCAACAGGTTATTCCACGTGTGTCTGGATAATAGAGTAGGAGAGCAGTAAGTATGTAGTGGAGAGGGCAGGTTAAAGGCTGTCAACTTTTAGGACTGATGAAAGACCCTTTCAAGATCATTATGGAAATGATCTTCTTCCTCAGTTTCTTTGTTCTGTATCATTTTTTTTCCCTTAGCGAGTACTGAAAATAACTCTTCAAATCTCAGTGCAGTCATGGCGTAATTCCCAGTCTCATTCTGCACAGCCCAGGTTACACCTGAGGAACTATAACTAAATTAGTGTAATGCTCTGCCCCAGCTAATTAACTCCAAGCTAGCTCACGCTCCTCAAAATGGTGCTGTAAAGCATCTAAATATTTACTTGTGAGGAAGAAGCTGTTGTACTGGAGGGCTGTGGCCCTGCTTTCCACTTTTCCCATTAGTACCATCCAATTATTTACATTTGCCTGGGCACCTGACAGGGTTGCAGCTACTTAGCTGGCTTTGTTCACTTGGAAATTGTGAGGAGGAGGTTTTGGGTAAGAACTAAATAAACACTGAGCTTAGAGATAATTTGCAATGTAGATAGACATGTACCATATGGATAGACAAAACAGATGGTGGGTGAAGGAGGAGGAGAGTTAGGAACAGAAGCACAGAACAGTGAACAGATTTCCTCCCAGTTGTCCTAGAGTCTAGTACAGGGTCAAAATTAGGGCCCAAATTCCTTGGCCTGAAGGCTGGTTTCTTATCAGTATTGCTTAAGTCAGGGAGCATTCTTTTTTTTATTCCCTTAGCTCATTTGCTCACTTTGAGTACTGCTGTTACCTCCCAGAGAATTTAAACTGGAGTTTGTCTTTATGTCCGAAGAGTTTAGAGATTTTCTATTTGCAGTCGTTCTCATCAGGAAAGGTCAGAATAAATGACATTTTTCATAGTCAGTCTAGTTTAAAATCTGGCTGTGGTTCATGCATAACAACAGCAACAATTTGCATTTATATAGCACCTTTCATCCCTTAGGACCTCACAGTGCTTTATAAACCATATGTGGGAATAACTTCACTGAAATAACAGTTGAAAATCTTCCTTGAAGACCTGAAGCCTGGGGGATAGCTGAGGGGCAGCATACAGTCCAGCACTACACAGCCCATAGAGGAAAGCATTGGGAAGGTGCTGTTTCTCACTAAACAATGCTGGTAGACGAAGGGAAAACAGTGAAATTGCATAGGAGAAAATTTGGCTTGAATGCACTTTGAGAGGACATTATCCCCACAGAAAGAAAATCTCGTGATAAAATTTTGTGATCACTGGTCATCAGGGCTTTTTCTGCTGCTGCTTTAGGATGATACCTCTGACACTACAAGACATTATTGTACTGGCTCGGGCTGAACATATCCATATATTTCACTGTTCACACTGTCCTCAGGCAGTATACATATTTGGGTTAGAAACTTCCTTGCAAACTATGTTTAGTAATATAAATCATCCCAATACTGAGCTGAACCTCTCTCTGCTTCAGTCTGACAATATTAGCATGGAGATTTTTTGGTTACACAATGTCTTCTCCTCCAAAAAATCCACAAACCACCCCACAACAAAATCAGTATAGTCATACACATTCTGCTTACTTAGAGATCAATGATGAAGGTACTGAGATGAAAGTGTTATCTACCAGAAGACTTATAATACACAAAAAAAAATTCTGTTAAGTGGCTTTGACTTAATCCGATAAAAAAGTGCATGGTTCTCATTACTAAATTAATCACTTCAGCTACTGAAAACTAAGTTACATACACCCCCATACTGTCTTTTGGAAGTGATAAAGCAGTGAGGGAGCAAAGGAGGCAATGACAGACAGGCTTTCTGTAATGTCAACTTGTCCCAGTGCTTTTCAAGGTGAACATGAGGGTACTTTTTTTTTTGCGTGTGTGTGTTATTTTCACTGAGTCATGGGAACAATGAGTTTAGAGATGAGTATAACTTACCAGATATGCCATTAAGTTTGCCATTGTCTTAATCACTGGACATACAATTTCTACTAGGGAGCAGGCAGAATTTAGTGTATGGCTTGAATCAGAGGGGGGCTTGTACCCCTAGAGCATTCAGTGAGACCAGCAGCAGAACAGCTCTTTTTAAACATCTCCATCATCTCTGAGGGCACTCCTCACGCTGTCCTCAAGGACACCTGTGACAGTGGGTGACTGGCTTCAGCAGGAGTTAGTGCTTCTCAGCTCCACTCTCAGTGATGTACAGACCACCCCCATCAGGGCTGATTCATCGCTGCCACCTTTGTCCTGGCACTCATAAAGGTGAGGACCAACGTTTCTGCAGGGAACTATCAAGTTATTAAAGTCCATGGTGATGATATAAAAATAATATTCCCCGGAGGACACAATTTGTTTTACAAGAGAGGAGGGCTGACAAATGCCCCTGAGAAAGCCTATTATTGTTACTGCTAGAGTGCAAAATGCTGTAATAACAGTTTGAGAGGAAACTGGCTGCTTAAATAACAGGTTGCCAAACCTTCCCCCCATCATAAAATGCCTTCTTTTTTTCCTAGTATTTAATATTTTACTACTATGACCAGGAGAACTCTTTGTAATAAGGTGTTTAATTCTTGTGACTAATTTGCTCAAAGAAAAATAAATGCCTGTAACCTATTGTCATTCAGCATTGTTTTACTTAAACCATATTTCACTTAAGAAACACCTGAAAAACATTTTTCCCCCAGCCCTGCCTTTAAATAAATACTTTTTAGTAGATGTGTGTGTTTAGGTCACTAAGTTGTGTGGTATTGTTTCAGTCACTTGACTGGATGATTGAAAATTAGTGAAGTGTAAAAGGAGAAGGCTTCAGTATGGAAAGGGAGACAAAGGAGAAGATAGATGTCTGTAAAATTGTAAGCGGCCCACAGAAAAATAGCGAATAAATAATGGAACTCTTTGCCATAGGGTGTTGAGTAAAATGAAAATTTGTATGATGCCTAAAGTAAATGTGCAAGCATGTGGGAGTAAGCAAACAATAAAATAGGTGTCCTCATACACAAAAAAACCCAAAAGGGTGTGTTTCCTTCCTTTCATGAAGTGCCCTCACTGGGTGTGAGGGTGCAGTCTGAAGGGTTGTCACTTCAAATTTTTACTGTTCTTGTTCACTTCCCTTGACTTTGCCACTGGTCAGCTGGAGATAGATTACTGGGTCAGCTGTATCTGTGGTGTGGCCAAGTGTCTTGTTCTTCATTTACTGAATTTCAAGTTGTCCAGACAAATCATTCCTGCCGGTCAAATTTGCAGGTGCATGTTGTATGAAGCATTGCATGACTTATGCTTTCTAGAAATGTTAAAAGTAAATGGCAAAAAAAAAGTTTTTATACTTTACAAGGGGAGACTGAAAAATGGGGGATTCATGATAACCTGGTCTAACTGCATCATGGTCCCATGTGCTGCCTTTGATGTAAGTGAGCTGAATCTGATGTGAATTAGGGATGTCACAAGAGTCCTCCCACACTGAACTGACTTTGAGCAAAGGTCCCAGTCAGAATGGGAGGAGTGGGTGTCCCCAGGCTGGATTCTGACCTGGAAAACACCTCTAGTGCTATTTCTGGCTATGGAATAGAGGCAGAGCCCCAAGATAAACCAGTGCTTCAGAATATGATTAGGAAGAAAGTTCCCTTCTTCTTTCTTGGTCCCAAGGGATCTAAATGCTTTGACTAGCTCAAGGGATACCTTGGGGCAAAGCATTGTTTTTGATTCTTGTACTTTGGTGGGACAGACATCCAGATTTCTCTGGGTTGAGAGGTGTTTTGTGTTGGTGTATATAACAGAATTCTCCCTATCAGCCTCCTCTCTCTCTCTCTCTCTCTCTTTCTTTCTTTCTTTCTTTCTTTCTTTCTTTCTTTCTTTCTTTCTTTCTTTCTTTCTTTCTTTCTTTCTTTTNTTCTTTTTCTTTTTCTTTTTCTTTTTCTTTTTCTTTTTCTTTTTCTTTTTCTTTTTCTTTTTCTTTTTCTTTTTCTTTTTCTTTTTCTTTTTCTTTTTCTTTTTCTTTTTCTTTTTCTTTTTCTTTTTCTTTTTCTTTTTCTTTTTCTTTTTCTTTTTCTTTTTCTTTTTCTTTTTCTTTCTTCCTCCCTTCCTCCCTTCCTCCCTTCCTCCCTTCCTTCTCTCTCTTTCTCTCTTTCTTTCTCTCTCTCTCTCCCTCTTTCTCTCTCTCTCTCTTTCTCTCTCTTTCTCCCCCCCTTTCGTCTTCCTTTTCTCCTCCCTTTCCTCTCCCTTTTCTTCTCCCTTTTCTTCTTCTTCCTTTTCTTCTTCTCCCTTTTCTTCGTTGCCTCTCTCTGCTTAACAGACTCAGTCAATGGGGACCCTGGAGATCTCTGAGGTTGTTTTATTCATAGATTTAGCCCCTTTCTTAGTGCAGCAGCTTCATAAAATATTTTTCAAGGACAACTTTTCTCCCTAAAGGTTTGCTCAGCAGCAATGACTGTCTCATCTAGGTAATCTATTCTGATTAATTTGACTTTAGCTTTCTTGCTGCTCCAGTGGAGTCCAAATTTGTCAAGGACTTAAATATATATACACACATACACACCAGGGAAGTTTCACAAAAAGAAAAGAAAAAAAAA
>WEIU01007897.1:17186-36935 GCA_013389925.1 Aegithalos caudatus | reverse complement strand
AAAAAAAAAAAAAAGGAACACAATGAGCTACCTCCTAATTTTATTAAGAGGCTAACGCTTTGGGAAAGGTACTGCTGTTACCAGCCTGACCGGGGCGGCATGCAGCGAGCATTTAGCAGTTGAAGCTGCGAACATGGAGTAGTTTCTGGCACAAGCGCAAAGCGCCCCCGGTCACTCTGTGTGCGTGCCTGTTACATTTCCACATTAATTTCCTTTCCCGGCTCAGGCGCGCCGGGCGCGGCGCGGGAGAGCCCCCGCTATAACACAGGCTGGGGATAGAGGGATCGAGAGCGGGACCGAGAGGGCCCTGCCGAAAATCACCGGCAAGGTGGTGGTGGATGGAAAGCTGCCCGTGAGCCAGCAGTGTGGGCGCACAGCGCGGTGCATGTGCCTCAGCTGGCCCCTGACCGGCTGCCATCGTCACAGAGGCTGGTAAAGCGGTGTGCTGTTGTACGGCTGGTCCTGTGTGTTAAGTGCTTGATGCCCTGAGCTGCCGCTTAATCCAGGTGGGACCGAAAACGTCCTTTTACAGAACCCCTGAGGGTGTCCAAGCTTAAAACTGAGCTGCGATGGGTGACTCTCAAGAAGGGTCTTGAAGCTGGAATTAGAGCATTGCGCTGAAATAGGGCTGATTTTCAGGAGGGCTGAGCCCTGTGGGGTTTTTTGTCTTGGTTAGCACAGAAAGGAAGATGAATTTCACGGTGCCCTGATCCTGAGCTTTCCTTATTCACTATTTGGGTTGCTTTCCTCCTCTTTGTTCTAGGGTTGTCTGTATCTTTGGAAGGTCTCCTCTCCAGGACTCTGTCTCACTCCTAAGGGCGTACCAGAGATGTGACTGCCGTGCCTTTTAGGTCACTTGGTGCTTTTGGTATTTGCACTTTACTGCAGACAAGAAGATCATGAGTATTGAGTCCAGCTAGAATGGGATAAGCAGGCAGGGGCTGTTCAGAGAGGCAGACTCCAGATGCTTGTCTGTGTGGTGCATTACCTTTCCATACTTGTTCAAGGGCACCGTTGAAAGGTGAACGCATTTCAAAGCATTAGCATTCCTCCACACCTTCTGAATAATTTTACTATTTTATAGGAGTTAATTTTGTTTGAATTTCTTCCTGTTGTTTTCTTTCCCAATCCCCACCACTTAGGAGGTCAACAGAAAGCTACAGCTTGCCTCATATTTATTCAGTGACTTATTCAGATCAGCATCTGTCTCTTCAGACTTCTCACATTTAACCCCTTATTTTGGGTAGACCTTTGCTTCAAGGTTTGGAGATAATTCACTAAGTGTCCTCTGCAGTCTGATTATGACATTGAATTTGGAGAAAGATTTCTGCTTCACAGGTTCGAAAATTATTCAAGGGAATGTTGTGTACTTGTTTCCTTTTTTGATAGATATCTTTCACTTCCCAGAGAAGTATAACTTTAAAAACAACATGTTCTGTGTTATGATATCTAAGTAAAGTCATTAAAATATCTATACCATAGGATTGGTAGATTAAACCCAGGTTGTTCCCACAGGAATCAAATACCCAAATCAATATACTTCTCTCCAAGCCAACTTTATTATTTTTAAGCAGCTTTTTATTGTTTAAAAAATGTGTATATAACAGGAGTTACCAGACAGAGCTATATCTTAGGCAATAAACTAATGTTCAACAGAAAGTTGGCCAACAGTTTTATATCCTGATTGTTTGGGGGGGAGGGGGAGAGGGATGGGAAGATTTGATTTTGCTTCGTATTTGAACATAATCTTTTAATAAGAATTTCCTGCCATCTGCCATATATTTTTGCCTCCACAAAGTGACTTACCTGAGTGAGGCAAGCTTGAGGCAGCCTTGTTCTGAGGTGCATCTAGCTCTGAATGGCTGCTCTCTGTGTTTGGGCTGTAAGTAAAAACCGTTCCCTGTCCTTCTTGCCTTCCCATGATGCTAAATGAAAGGGAAAGTGCTACTAGACATGTAGTTGAGGTGGTGGCTCCCATGGGACCCTTGTGAGTTGTAGGGTTCATGCACTGTGTCACCAGGTCTGGTGGCTTCAGGGTGAGCAGGAGACAGCAGCCAGTCCCCACTGCAAACACAAGATCTGAAAGAAAACATGCAATAGGAATTCTCTGTAACATCTTCCCCTTGGTCCCCCTGTGTCTGAACAGACCTGATAAAGCCACTCTATGCACACTGTATAGGTTTTTACCCTTCTGTTGTGTGCTCAGATATGCAGAGGACAGATATTGTAGACATAGAATTGCAGATGCAATTTTTAAGCCAAAACATTTTTCTCACTGAAGAACAAATCTGCATTTATCAAAGATTTCAATGTCAGGGTTTCTGGTTTGTCTTCCACAAGAAAGGATTATGTGAATATTTAATTTTAATATTTGTTTTATTTTTTTAAATAATGCCTCTGTTGGGAGTTTGCTAATTTTTTAAACACAGCAATTATAAATATTGGAATTACATCAAACACTTCTGTTACTCCAAAGAGTGTTACTCTCTTTCTAAAAATTTTAAAAGTACTTAGGAACTGAAACCTCCAAAACCTAAATTTCTCTAATTTAAAGAATTGATCTACAGTGACTCTTTTAATACAAAACAAACTTATAACTTGAGGAGTCAGTTTTATTCCTTCTAGTGCTTCTGTGGAATGATTGTCTGCATCTCAGACCAAATTCAAATATTATTTGTAAAATTGTGAATTTTAAAATTTAATTAGGAATTTGAAATTGATACTTACTTGGAAATTTGTTTCCATTTGATTTTAACCTATTTTATTTTATGAGGGCAAATGCAACAGCAGACTGTAGAGGGATCCCAAATTTTGATTAAAGAAAATTTTTATTTGTTTTAAGACACAGGAAGAGTCTAGTGGTGAACAATATTTATTAGTACTGTTACTTGCAATTAGGGCCAATGTGTAAGTGTCATCTATATAACTAGACGAGTGCTGGAGAATTAGTGTCTTGATTTTCAGAGCAGTCTGTTGAATGGACAACTTTGTTTATTGTGCTTGTAAATTCAGCCTTTGTTTAACAAGAGTAAATATTTTTACAGGTGTGAACACACAGTCCATTGTGTGGTGATAGAATTCAGATGAACACCTTCCCTGGACTGTGCTCAAGTGTCTGTATTATTTTTCATTTCATAATTTCTATCATTTCCTTTCAAGGATGACACATCATGGAACATATTAACTTGCAAACCATGCTGATTTGGCCAGGGAAACTGCAACTTCCTTTCACAGTTTCCAGTTTCATTTGTAATGGGGTGCATACTTTGATTTAGGAATTATTGCAACTAAATTATGGGGAGGGAAAAGTTAATGACATCATCACCATGTCTGGAATTGTCTGGAGAAAAAATTCGCTGTGCCATGATGTGCTCATCCTTATTATGTCTAACAGAGACCCAGGGAAGCAATGCTGGCTCAGAACAAGAGTTGGGAGGGGCACAGCCAAGGCCTCTGCACAGAAGGAGCTCAGAGAAGGTGCTCTGCTTTCCCACATTCCCAGAAGGCGCATGTACGGCAGAAGGCGAAACTAATGGAGGGGTCTTAATAATTCTCTACCTAAAAGTGAAGAGTATCTGGGGGTATCTTTGTACATGACTTGTGAAATTTCTTGGCCTAAATGGGCTTCTGTGTGGGTTTAAAGCTGTTTCTTCATGAAGTTGCCTGCATCTGTAGAATTGGTTGAGATTCTGTATGGCTTTTCATTTTTGGTCTGGGGAATATTTTGGTCCTTTTCCACCCCCCACCCCCCTCCTCCCTGCCCAAGTGTTCCTTAAACCCTGGCTAATAACATTCTGCAAAGAGAATTTCCTACCACTCAAAGACAGACCAAGACAAGGCTTTGTTCCTGAGAATGTGGCATTTGACATGAAGACAAGAGCACATTCTTCTGAAGATAATACAATCTCAGGTCTATATTCCTGGTGTGTGACTGGATGTTTTCTCCAAGGAAGAATTGCTTGTTTAACTTTGAGAAAAAGAGTTAAAGCAACATTTTCTTGGGTGGGGATGGAAACTAATATTAACTGCTTGATGGATAATTAGTAGATGTGAGATGGATATATGACCTTACATCCTAAAGACATATTCTTGCCCATTATCACTTGATCATATGAACAGAAGCATTTGGGGCTCTGAGATTGCTGAAAGCCTCCACTGTGTTATTTTTGTGTTTTTAATGCTTTGCAGAGCACCTCCCACTTTTTGTCTTAAGCCCACCATGCAGCACACAGAAAGGAAACATTCCTCTTTTTTGCTGCACCCATCCTCCACTTAAGTAGGAAAACAACTGCTTCATTCCCCTTGTCAGGGCAAGATTTATCCTATAGAATGCAAGATTTAAGGATCTTTTTTATTTGCCTGCTTTTTAAAATTGAATGCTAGGAGTGATTTCTCTAAGAATGCAGAGAAAAACCTGTCTGGAATACCAAAATGTGGCACCTTCTTAATTAACCAAGTAATCATCAACTTGATCGAATCTCTTTGAAGTTTTCCAGCAACTACGTGCACACCATATGCAAAGAGATCAGTAATGTGGAATGCCAGTGTTGGCAGTAAGGTCAGCTTCTTGATCAATAATAGCTCAGCCTGAGCAGACATTTAATATGAAAGAAAGAGGTCATCTCCAATCAGGTCCTTTAAAAGATCAACCAACAAAATCTAATCACTGATTACCGAATATTTAGTCATGCAGTGACCTTGGTTACTATTGTTTAATCATATATTATTAGCTAATTCTTTTTAACTCCAGCTTGTGAATTAGATTACATCCTAATTATTATTACAACTGTTAAAGAAGGAAGACATTACAGTTTATATGACACTGACTTCATAGGCCAGAGCCAGTAAAATCAAATCCCAAATGTTTCTGTGAGGCTTTCTGTCTTCATATCATTCCTAACAAATCTTTCTTTAGCCTTTTCTTAAGGACCTCCAGTGTTGGACAATCCCCAGCTTCACAGCATAGCAGAATGTTATAACATATCTTTATCTCATGCACAGGGGGAAGGAAGGAATATGTCCTTTCATGGGTACATTGAAGCAGAGCATCTCACTATCAAATGTCATCAGTGTTAGCAATGATCCAAATGCTAGAAGTTGCTTAAAATCAAAGAATTGGTGTTTTCACATAGTGTTGATATCACTGATAACTCGATTAATTTTTAAGAGCACGTTGTAAGGGTACCAGTTCACAGTGGGTAGCAGTAAAAGAGCCAGCAGGGCAAATAAAAATGAGGGAGAATGGTCTTCAGTTACAGATTCACCTTGCTGTTATAAGGTGACTTATCTCCCTCAGTTGTAACTGATCAGGGGTGAATAGGGGATAGGAAATCACTTTGAATTTCCCAAACACTTTATCCAGAAGAGACTGCTGATAATGCCCAGAGTTCATGAAGCTGCAAGTCATTCAGATTGCTTCTGTATTTGTAAAAGAACAAAAGTAACATAAAAAACAACAATAACCAAAAAACAACCAACCAAAACCCCCCAAAAACAAATCCACACCTAACCTGGGATAACAGTACTCTGCTGGCTCACAGGGAGACAGTATTTTATGGCCAACTTTAAATCCAGGATTATGAAAATAGGATTCTGATGTGATTGTTGAATCCCCAGCTCTAGCGTCCAGAATGTGTTAGGTGAAAACCTTCAATGAAACTACTTTTTTCTACTTTTTATTTTTTAATTGAGGCTAGAATTGTGCTTTGTAGTTTGCTTTGATGTATCCTGTGTATCTCTAGCTGCATAAAAGCATGATATGAAGATAGAGAAATCGTAGCTTTGGTTCATTTTGAAGTCCTATGAGGAGGTGAAAACCTGGGCTAAGCAAGCAATAAATTCCCACAAATCAGCCCTCCTGAGGTCTTTTGGTTGCCCAAGCTGCCCCAGCTGCACTCAACAAGTGGCCTGTTGTCTATCAAGCACCAAAAAGGATACAAAGATGCTTTTACTATCTGACAGTTTTTGGAGGGTGCTACCTCATCAGAACCAAATCAGTGCTTCCTACGGTTTAACAAGGACAATTGAGAACAAGCACCAAAATGTGGTGGCATCTCAGCAGGGGAATTCCAGCAGTTCCTGACTGTGTTTGTTCTTTCAGAAGAGCCTCTTGGTGAGCTGTAGCTGCCATGGTGCTCTCTCCAAACCCCTGGGTGTAAAACACGCATGTGTCAGCTCTGTGCCAGGTGTGTCCAGAGGTTCTCGTGCCAGGAGCAGAGTCAGTGCTGGTCTATAGCAAGACACTCTGCTTTTCATGTTCCTATGGGAGAATCTGATTATCTGCCAGCTTCACCAGCGCTTCTTTATTTCTTACATACTCTACTAAACCTTGCTTGTGGGATTCTGAGCCAAAAATGTGTCTGCATTTTTTTTCCCAAGCATATCAACTTCTCTCACCTGAGGTGCTACCTAACTCAGTGTGCTTTGCCTCTGTCTCCTTTGACCATAACTCTGTTACACAGACCTCTGTTTTGTTTTTTGACCATAATTTCAGTAGCAATGGAGCTCTACTGACGTTGGCTTCTTCTTAAGGGCAGTACTGACCCATTTCATGTCTTAAAATTCAGCAGTGATCCATGACAGGCTGCAGCAGGCTTAAATTAGAATTTTTGTTTCTTTTGAAGGAAAAGAATGAGACTGATATTATTAACTAGACCTTGTTCAATTAAAATTGGTAATTGGTAACTATTTTTGTTTGTTTTGAAATTTGAACTCTGCTAATGTATTACAGTGGGGTTTTTTTAGTATTTTGCATCTGTTGGTCTTAGAATTTTGAGTATTGAATTGATACTCTCACAAAAAGTTAAGACTTGGGGCTCGGATGCCTCCACCAGTCACGCAGTTCGTGATGGAGCTAAGGAAAGTGATTTCAGGTTCTTCATAATCTTGAGAGATATCACTCTACTACTTTATGCCTCAGCCATCCAACTGGGAAAGCTATGTATAAATCAAGATCACAAGCAAAGTTAAATGATGTCTCAGTGGGTATATTCTGTGCAAAAACTTATTTTCTGTATTTTATCTTTCCTTCAGATAGCTGTCCTAGTAGACAGTCACACTGGGATTTCATTTTACATGAAAAGAGAAAGTAACTTTTACTGAAGGACTCATTGTGACTTAGCCTTGCAAATCTGCAAATATTAGACCTCAAATGTACTGAAATCTGGAACATTGATCTTGCAGAAGCCAATGTTATAACCTCAAGCAAATTGATATGCTGTTTGCTGTGTCCTCTGGCCAGGGACTTAAATGAGTCACAAGTTTGTTTTAGTACATCTTTTAAATGTTTCATCATGGTTATTGAACCATGCATATGATGTTTTGATAAATGAGGATTTTAGGAACACTTTAAATACTGATTTTATAGCTGATAACTAATTTTAGTGATATCAGTGTGAATTGGTTAAATTTATCCAGATTTTCAGCAATTTATCTAAAGTCAAAACTACGAGGAAAGAGAGGAGTCGAGCCACAGCAAGCTCTGCAAAGTTAGTTTTGTTTTATTGTGAGGTAAATACCATAGACCTCATATAGTGTCTGATTCCACAATAAGATTTCTATGGGATTTTTTTTTTTTTCCTGTCATTTCATATTGTATGTTTTCTTTTTTTCTGGGGGGTGGGTGGTGGTGGTGGTAA
The DNA here is from genome assembly GCA_013389925.1 of Aegithalos caudatus. Lineage (NCBI taxonomy): Eukaryota > Metazoa > Chordata > Aves > Passeriformes > Aegithalidae > Aegithalos > Aegithalos caudatus. The sequence goes on along the minus strand of WEIU01007897.1, from coordinate 29,298 downwards.
TGTGTTCATTCCCTTATTGTGAGTGGAATTGAATCTGTTCTCAGTATGGTTAAGGGTTGTTGTGGGTGCTCAAAAGGATGGATACTTTTGAGTTGCAGGACCTATTGGCCTCTGGGTGCTTTTCTCCTCTGATTCAGCGCAGCTAAATGTTAACAATGCCTCCTGGGAAAGAGTAAAAATAGCCTTTCTGCTTAGCTGGTGCTGTTGGAGTGTTTGCTTTCCTTTTATATTTATTGTATATCGTGACATGACAACGTAGATGTATAACCAGAGTGGATATTACTAGGAACTGTGTATGTGTGTTTCCATGTCCTTGTGTGTGCATTGAATAAGATTTTTTCCCAGAAATAAATTAATTTTCGTATTGGCAGGGAAAAAGCAGCAGAGACTTTAACCCTCTAGGGAGCTGTCTGTCTATATATGCGATCTTCCTCTGAAACGCCCTGGGCTAAGCAGAGCACATCATAGCAGGGGAAGCTAGAAAAGGCAGCAGATCTTGTTCCTGTGCACCAACTTGACATTTTATATCCCAGATGGTAGTTTTATGGGCCATTATGATGCTTCAGACTGACTCAATAGGTGAAATGAAAGAATGAAAATAGTCCTATTGCCAAAAAAGAAAAACAAAAAAAAGAAAACCACAAAAAAAAAAAAAAAAAAAAAAAAAAAAAAAAAAAAAAAAAAAAAAAAAAAAAAAAAAAAAAAAAAAAAAAAAAAAAAAAAAAAAAAAGAAGAAGAAAGGTTGATTTGGGAGCTCAAGAGCTGGCCCTCAATAGGGCTGAGTAAGTCACAGACCAACTGCTGTGATTTATGTGATGGTACAGTGTGATTAACTTTCCCCTGGATCATTAGAGAGTCTCTGTGGGTGGTGATGTGCCAGTTACTGTTCTCAGCTGGAAGGAGGATCAGCAATAAACAGCCAGATGGGAGAAAAGAAGAGAAGGAAATTCTTAATCAGAGCTGAATTTTTAGATAAAATCTACACAGATTTTATGTCCAGTAAAAAAGTGCTTACTTTCTTAACCTCAGGAACTTCACTTGTCTTTCTCAGTAACAGCAGGATGCAGGAGATCTGTCATCCAGCTTTAAGTCCTTGTCTGCAGTTTGCAGAGATCTTGAGCAAACTGTGGCAATGCCAAGTACAGTTGTATCCATCCCACTTCCAGACCCACCATGAGCATGTTTTCAGCAGAGGGTTGGGTATGTGTGTGTCACAACTGTTCTGTGAGGTGGTGGAGAAAGTACCTAGGATGTGTAGGTAGGTTGGCACTTCGCTGCTTGGCCTTTTCAGTGATGAAAGTTTAAAATTAAATCAAATGAATTTCATGGTGACAGGACTGCAACTTGTATTTGGCATTAACTCATGGCATCTGCTACTGGTTTACTGCTATAATAAATAGAAAATATAAAGAAAATATAAAAATAAATGTAATAAACAATATATATAAATAACAAGAAATAAAAGCTTCCACAGTCAGTACGGATGTGCTTAAGTGATAGACTTTTTTGTATTTAATATCTCCAAAGGCAAAGACTTCAATACTTCCCTGGGAAACTTGTGCTGGTGCTTGGTCATCCTCACAGAGAAGTGCTTCCTGATGTTCAGATTATGTTTCAGCATTTCAGTTTTTGCTGAAATACAGCCTGTTTCAGTTTGTGACTGTTGCTTCTTGTCACTAGTTACTACTGTGAAGAGCCTGGTCCATCTTTATACCCTTTAGGTGTAAAAGGCATCCTCTTTGCCTTCTTCCTTCAGGTATTTATACAATTTGGTTCTCCTGAGCATTCTCTTCTCCAGGTTGAAAGCCCCATGTGGCCCTTTGATGCACTCTATCCAATATGTCCATGTCTCTCTTGTAGTGGGAAGCTCAGAACTGAACACAGTTTTCCAGGTGTGTCCTCACCAGGGCCAAGCAGAGGGAAGGGATGCTTGCCCTCCACTTGCCTAAGGCAGCCCAGGATACCACTCACCTTCTGTGTGGTAAGGGCACATTGCAACCTAAGTTGTGCTTTTTAGTTAATTTTGGTTTTGAAGTCCATAGTCACATAGCAGTAGTCTGTGCTCCAGAGGCCTGGGGTGTGCTGAGCTGGCTGAAAGCAGATCCTGCAGCTTTTGAACACTTTTCATTGCTTCAGTCTGCTCTCTGGCCCCTCAGTTTGCCCTCTGCTGTTGCATCTTTTGCAAAGCCTGTCTGTATATTGTCTACCTCTGACAGGAAGGCTGTGCCATGGTGCAGCATGTTTTTACAACGAGACAATCAGGATGAGTTATGGGAGAATCAATGCAGGGGCAGAAAACTGTGAAATCACTATTAAAAAGGACTAATTCTGTAAAAGAATACAGAAAATCATGTTAGAACATTTCTTCTCAAGAAAACTCTGCCACCTCAGTTTTGCAAGTGGAGTGATTCAAATCACATTGTAACATTTTACACTGGGGATGTAAGCCTTCAAGCTGTATGCAGTAGTGGATGATAAACAGTGCTGAACCCTTTTTCCTAAAATCTTGTAACACTCTGTTCTATATTTAGTGTTTCTAAGCACAGAGGTAATGATTGTTTGAACAATCATTGTTATAGCTATATATGGCATAATAGCCATTCATATATGTCTTTATGATATCTATGCCATCCAATTAAACTTATAAACCTCTTTACTATTTGATCTCCATCAGAGATATATCTCTCTCTGAAATAGGTGTCATTTTAATAAATCACGGTTAAAACACCAGACCACAAAAAAGTGACTCTTGTGCTTGTCTCAGTGTAGAATTTCAGTTCTATGTGGTTTGTTCCATAGCATTATTCGTAGGGATGTCTGCAAGTCCAGTTTTTCCTCCCAAGGGCCCAGAACTGAAAATATCTGCATCTGGATCAGTGACAGGTCTGAGATTTGCTGCCTTGTGAAGCATCAGAGAGAGACTCTGAAGCTTGCTGTCATTCAAAATCATGACTCACTGTTTCCCAACAAGACAAGGTTTTGCTTTCAAAGTCTCTATATTCAGGAAATGTGAGTCTTAGTATTATTGCCTATGGAATAGAGAAAGCTTTAAACTTGCTAATTGTTGTTCCCCTTCATCTGAGGCTTTTATGGTTATCTCTTACTATAGTAATAGTCCTTTAATTTGTACATTGAGAATAAAGGAGCATAAAGACCCTACACTTTCTGTAAGACACACAGCTCTTCTGAATGCTGTCTTGTCCTTTAGGTTGTATTTCTCTCTCTGCCACAGATATAATTTAAATTTTCAATTTCTGGTTATTTATGTCTTTTCTTATATGTCACGTCTTTGTTTCTTCTGAATTTGATATGCTTCTCAAGTCCTGAGTTTGATAAGACTTTAATATTTAGGGTTTGGAGCAACTCAGAAGTCACAAGGTCAAGCGTAGGAAATGGAGGAACTGCATGAATATTCTTACTAGTTTAAAGGGAAAATCCCATTCATTATAAAGTTGCTTAAATTAGGAGAGAAATAAAGCTCAGGGTGAGTGAGACTGGGGACACTGAATAGTCACTGCTATTCCAATCAGTGTTAAATGACACACATGAAGTAGAACTTAGTAAGAAGAAAGAACCAAGGCTCACTTCCCTTCCTTGGTTCTTCTTTCCTACCCTGTGCTAACTCATGTTTACTTCAGCAGGAGCTTTTACTCAAGTCTTTTCAGACAGGAGAAAAAATGAATCAAATCCTTCTTCACCGTGGGTGGAAAAAAAGGATATTTTCTTGCTCTTCCTTTTTAAATATTGCTGTGTACTTCCTTTGACTTACATAGTTTATCCAAATCAGAACATTCACTTTTGGATTGCTTGGATTGTTCCATCAGTTAATACACTGATTTTTCTTTTCTGGACTTCTAATTTTAACAAAGAAAACAAAACCACGAACAAACCAAATCTGATGATGCACACTAAAGTGTCTTGCTTTATTGTGTCTCTTTTGCAGTTGGACAGTCTTCTGAAAAATTGATTATTTGCACAGCCCTCACAGTGGCAGACAAATCCCCACTGAACACACTGAAACACACCTTGCTGAAGAGTCCTGCATCATTCTGAATTGAAAATTGTCTCTGTTGTCTGAGTGACACTATCAAGATTTCTCACCTAAGTCAAATAAAGTCTTACTTGAATAATGGATCTTTTCATTACTGTTTGCCTTAGGCAGTGCAAACGAGTACATGGCATGAGAGAATTAAGATTATGTTTATAGATTGCTATAAGCCTTTTAGACAACATATGCTTAGGACCCGATTCTGAACTATCAGTAATTTTGCAGAGGGTTCTTACCTGAACAAGAAATGCAGATGATGTGTTTTAAATGGAGCTGCTTAATCCATTCCCCACTTACAGCTGAGCTATATAGAGTGCTGCTGTTGGTTCTCATGAACCTCAGCAATTTGCTTAGATCTGCTTTTTAGCGGACCTTGTAACACTATCCAGACAATTTTCAACCCCAAGTTTCATTTTCTGACTTTTAAAAATCATTGTTCTATCTTTATAGTGACAGAGGTCTAGCAGGGAATGGGACCATTGTATCACTTTGCACAGTAATGGGGGAAGGGAAGAGGAATCATCTATAATTTGTTTCTCCATCCAGGCAAGTCAAGCTAAGTTATGATGCGAGCGGTGCAGCAGTCATGATCACCTACCGTTTTATAGCTGATGTGATTGTTTTTATGAAGCCTATAACATTTTTAACAGTGCTGTTGTGCTGATCATCGTTCTTGTCTCAGCAGAACAATATTACTACAGTCAAGTTAATTCAGCTTGCAGGCAGGGTGTGCTGCTGACAGAGTGTGAGAAGAAATCTCACAGCAAAATCTTTTCCCTTACTCAGATGTGGTCAAGGGACAAGAGAGTGCAGGGACACAGATCAGTTGGTCAAACCCTTCAATGAATTATTCAAAGATTTTTTTTTTCTTATCCTTCTGGCAAGGTGGCGAACAGTTCTGCCACATTTCAGATAGATAGCAACCTGCCATTTAGCTTGACTCTTCAGCTGTTGTTATTCACACAGTGTCTGGGTGAAGGGCACAAGCATGGATAAAAATAAAGACTGGAAGTAAAGGTTTGGGGTTTTTTTCCCCATTGATCATTCTGAATTCTTCAGAGTGCTGCTTTGCAGGAGGTGCTTTGCAGAATAGTGCTGGCTACAGCAGCCCCCAAGCAGAAGGAAAAGGCATGTGGGTGGCAGGGAGGGGGCAGACAGTACATCCCCCATTCTTAGCACATGTTTTTTCTGCTTGCATCCTACTGGCCCTCATTTAACTGCTTTCTTGATTACTCCTTATTTCTCGTCTGAATTGCAGCAGAACATGACTCATAAACAAATGAGTAACATCTTCCTAGCATGTGGTGAGGTCAGGTGCTGTGCTTGCCCCTCTGCTGTGTTGGTGGCCCTGCTGAAAAAACTTTCCTATCTTCTACAACTCCCAAGACAGCCCAGTGATCTTTATCACTGTGATAAGAGGAAAGATAAACTCAGCCTACTTCTCTGGTTCTTGGATATTGCTCGTATCATCTGACTGTCTCCCTGCTTATTCCCTCCTGTTGGGAGGAAAGGAGTAAAAGTAGGTCTAGCGAGGAGAGAATAGTTTTTACTCAAAGTGATCACGCAGTTTAGAATGCTAGAAATGCTGGTGTGGGAAAACTTCATTTATTACGCCTAGTTGTTCATCCTCTGCCTGTTTTGAGAAGTAGAATTCCTTTGTAGGGATAACTCACAGACACTCTTGAGGTCATAGAAGCACAGCCTAGAGATGAACTGCATGTGCAAATCCCTTTGCTGTGTTGGAGAAGGCATCAGACCCTGGCCACCACTGTCCTCTGGGGTGAGCTGAGGCTAATGGACCCTGTGTCCCTGTGTGGCTCTGCCACCTGGCATTGCTAGTGAGCTAATGACATAAATCTGCTCTTTGCATTTCAGATCTGTTTTGGTGGTCATCCTGGTTACCTTTATCTATTGATTTACACCCCTCCCATTTACTGTGATGATACCTTAGAACTTTTGGTTTAAAGTCAGGGAAGTTAGACTGGTTAAAAAAAAATTCTTATTTCCCTTATTCATTTTTATGCAGTGTGACCTCCACCATTTTTGCTTACCACCATCTGCTTGCTGCTGACTTAAATAGAAGTCCAGTGTATGCTTTGACAGTTGTCCTGGTGTTTTGATCTCAGGAGACATTTTTTAATCCTTTTAAAAAAATATACTTTAAATCAGAGTGTTACTTAGTCTAATAAAGGACATTGATTCTAAAAGAAGGGGAAAAATAGACAAGCCATATGAACCTTGATGTAGATGGAATTTTATGTTCTGAAGGAAAGTGAAGAGGAAGCTATTGTGTTTTTCTCTTGCCCTTCATCTTCTGGGAATTACTACTGGGAAAACTTGCCACTTTCTGAAATTCATCTGGGTTTAGTGTTTGCTGCTTTTGCTCTCTTTTCTGTAACAGTTGTTTAGAAGTGATTATTTAAACAAACAGAGAACTCTGGCCTGCAAATAAAAGCACTAGGTTTTCAGCAGATAGAGAAAACTATTTAGCAAAACAGCCAGAGTCCAGAACTGGTAATGGCTGTGGATTTTACTGGGCATTGCAAATAATTCCTGAAGGCAGAAGTGTTGATGTAAGTATTTCTTAGTCTAGGCTAACACAGAGGGCAGAAGAAATCTAAGAGTCACCAATCCAAGAAATCACCCAAAGTTTGGTGATTTTTTGAATTGAAATGGGATTTCCACTAGCTGCACATGCAGAGTTGAAAGTTTTAAAGGGAATAGACAGAGTCTTGTAATCTTTTTCCCTATGTGAGTATTATGCTGCTGATACAGACAGCAAATTGTCTGGTCCTTTAGTGGAAATTGAGGTGTGAAAATGTTTGCACTGGTTTGCTCTTTAAACATTGCATTTATAGAAATGCCCTTGAGCATTTCTGGGCACATGCTTTAAAGGAGTTTTTAAACGAGCAATGAGTACCTGGCAACATAAGATACCAGGCTCAGCTTAGTCCAAGTGAGATTTAAATAGCTAATGGACACTGTGGAAAAAATGAGGAGGAAACTTCTGGTTTGGCTCTTCCTTTTACCAAAATAAGATCCAACATGTAGGCCTGAGTGAGTTTGAACTAACAACTGCTGCATGACTGCACTACCAGTTTCCAAGTCATTTATTTTAAAGTGCTCTAGGATACTTGGGGTGTGAAAGGTGTTATAGAAAAGTAGATTTTGTTTTATTCTGTTTGACACTCTTTTTTTTAGCTTACTATGCTATAACTGTACACAGAGGTTCTAAAATTTACTGAAGGTCTTGCATGTGTTTATGCAAAAAAAACACCACCCTGTGTTATAGCTGGGAAGACTGAAAATAAATGAAATATGAATCTCTAAGCAACAGGTCATTTCTACTCATTTTTATGACTCAAAATTTACTAGTTATCATCCCATTAGTTCCCATTAAAGCATAACGACCTGTTTAAGCTTGAAGACTGTATGTGCAATTATGGAATGTTACAAGGTTACTGCTTGATGATTTCATGAGCAGAGGCCATATTGGAGGGTAAAGTTGCTGCATTCCATTATATGAGAGCTTTACTTACTTTTTCCATATACACAGTTGTATTCTGAAATATACTTAAAATGTGCCTACATAAAATACTTGTAGATATGTGTTGCACATGTATGGACCTAACTGTTTGTTATACACAGAAGAAGTATGCCTTGGACAGAATGCATTAATGGCACTACAGATCTCACCCTCACACTTTTATTTTGCCAGGTCATAGGCAGCCTGAAGCTATGGATTTAACATTCAGACACATGGTTCTAGGAAACTGTTCAACCCTCTCACCTCTGGTTGGTTTTGCTGGCAATCCATACCAGGAACATCTGGCCCCTAATTGGCTTTGATGTGGTTTTTCCCGAACTTTCAACATATGGTTTTGGAAAGGCCATTGTTCTCTTTATTAAAAGAACCTGGTTGAAACAAAGACTCACGTCTGCCACAGACTGAGAGTGAAGAGAGAGAGAAAGAAAAGTTCTATCCAGCCTGTGAGCCAGATGAGTAAGTGTTTTAGCCTGGAGGGTCTGGCATGTCAAGGTCTGCAGAGCCCTGAGGAAGTCAGAGGTGAGCAGGGATCCTGGCTTCTAGCCCAGGGGAGCAATGGGTGCCTCTGTGACCACAGACAGCTAGTTATATCTCCCTGTCCCTTGCCTGGTCCAACAGTAAACTGGATGAAAGACAAGACCTGGTTAGATACCAGATGCTGTTTCTTGGAATTTTCCAAGGAGAGGTAAATGCAAACAACCATGCTTTTCTGAAAGGCCTCATGCACTTTTATCAGAATGTTCAAAAGTGATGTGTGAGGCTGACAGCTATATCTCTTAATCCATTAGTGTGCTGCCATTTGAAAATCTTCTATGATCTTGGAAGTGGGAGGCTAGACAATGTTTTTCATAGTTCTGTGTTTTTCTTGCGAGTGTTTCCAGAGTTCAGTATAGGGGAAAGGGCAGAATTTATTTGTGAGTCTCATAAAACAGATTTTGTTTCTTTTTCCTTCTTTGTTTCTAAAATGGAAGTCATGCTTGACATCTGTAGAGGAAGAAATCTAGGTGATGTAAATATTGCTTTTTCTAAAGTTCTGTCTCTGATGACTGTGACAGAAAAGGAGAGAAGGAATGGGAAGATTCAGTGACATAAATAAAGTGGTAGAGCACAACTGATCTCCCAAATGAGGGGGGGAAAGCTTCTGTGGCAAAGAAACACTTTTTATGTGGCAGTGTTACACATTGCCAGCAATTCCACCATTGAGGAGTAACATTTGTGCACCACCTGAGTACCTCGAATGTGTGTGGCTACAAAAATGAACCTGGGGGTCTATGTCCAAAGCACGTGGACCTACTATAGGTGGCCTATTTGTTTTCATTGTGTCTAGGGTTTTTATTGTTTACAGGTTTTTATTGTTTTATAATATGTAGAAATTGATATTAAAGACAACTAACAGGTGGATGGTAATTGCTGATTGGCAGGAGGTTGGAAATGGAAAATATGATATGAAACATATTCCATGGAATGGGAAAAGAGGGATGCTTTTGTGCAGAAGGGGGTTTGATAGTCACATGTGAAGTCATGATTTCACTGTTGATGTGAATTTTATTTGAAACTCTTTTGGGCCTAATTTCCTCCTCCTCTTTTAGAAGGAGTCCTGACATGATAAAGCTTAACATGGCATAAAGTGAATTGTGGGAAGACTAAGGCTATGCAATAGAGAATGATCATTCCTAAAGGAAAGGATTAAAAAAAAATAGTAAAATAATCTCTTTCCATGCTGAAGCTGACATCCCTCAAGAATTTGTGTGGATGAGGAGAGTTCTCCACTCTGAAAATACTAGGGGAAATTCTGAGGTTTTGTAGCAAATCGTTTAGAGAAACCACCAGGAGTCCTCTCCTGACAAAAAGCTTTCCTTTATTTCTGAAAGGAAATTGGGTCATGATTCCTGTTGCAGATCTTTCACAACACAGTTGAAACAGTGTGGGGTTTGGCAGTTTTGTTTGTTTGTGGGTTTTTAGGTCTCCCAATTTATCCTGGCTTACAAGCTGGTTTTTTTTTTTATTTGTTTGTTTTTTGGCAATATTCACTTAGGGAAATGCAATTTACAAACCGAAATTCACTATGTATTCCATCCTTCCTATCTTTCTTTACTCACCTCCCAGGACTTTGCTTAGGTCTCTCAGCTGGCACATTGTTGGATTATGGGAAGAACAAGCATCCATATCTGAAGTATGAGATCTAGTCATTATAAGCACACTGCCTTAGTAGTATAAATGTTATATAATAGATCATATGCTGCTTTATTTAGACAACAGTGACAAGATATTCTGAGTGAGTTTCCCAGTGTAAAACAATCTAAATTTCTACTGAAACACTGCTTAACTTTCTTCATCACTGCAGCTTTTGTTAGGTTGTTTCCTGATGCTTCAGGTTTCACAGTCTCTCACCATGCTGCAAGCAAACATTGCAATTTCTTCTACAGCCACTTTTAAATTCTGGGCAGCAGATCTGCCATCTGCAGTCCATCTGCTTGGTCTAATACCTGAGAAACAGACTTTAACCATGAACAGCTAACCCCCACAAATTGTCAGTAATGAAGAGTCCATCATAATCACTTAACATGTCAAACACCTGCGTGAACAAGACAATGAGGGAATGACTTTTGCAGGAGAATGGATATAGGATTAGATGGAGCGTTACTTGGGGCCTGGATGGGAATATTTGTTTACAATGAAAAGGGCAGTCAGTCATGGCACATTTCCTTGCAGCAAATAATCAACTCTGCAAGTCATGGAGAAGCACACATCCCATTTGGCAGTGGTTTTCCTAAAGAGCAAGAATTAAGGGTGATACTTAAAACCTGGAGGTTTTTCTATGGGCTTGTCCATGACCATGCCATAAATATGTGCAGAATCACACAGATGTCCTACTTTGATGAATGTCCCCAGTTATTTACAATTCTGAACTGGAGGGATGGTGCAGCACAGCTGCTGTTGTGCCGTTTATCCCTGATAACCACGACACACTTACAGCATTGTGGGATTTTTTAAAGTAACCTGCTATATCTGCTATGCATATTTTCCTTTGCTTGAGCTGCTTGAGAGGGCACATGGTCGCAACACTTCATTGCTTTGCTCAAGAAGGCTCCATTATTTTCAGGATGCTGCAAAGAGAGGGAACGAACAGAGATCAAAGGGTACAATGTCTTTGCAATAAATCCTAAGGACCAGTGTTAAGAGTTGCTCCTATTTCTGTCACAGCACTGGAATCCTGTGTTAATAAAACCAGAAGTATGTTTATTTAAGACCCTGTCATGTGCCATAGAGTGTGTTTCCATGTTGGCCATGGCAAAATGTCTCCAGAGTCTGTGGTATTTCCTGCAACAGCTCCAGGTAAAATGTTACTACAGGATCATTGCTGGAAGCTTTGATGACAAATACCTCGAGGATGGTACAGAAAGAAGAAGAAATTAATTGGCATAAAAAATTATGAAGATAACCAGGCAACTTTGTACAGAACTGTTTATTTTGTGGAAGGAAATTAAGATACACAGAAAGTGGGAATGAGACTTTGGATGTTAGCAGATTCTAGCTTGTGCCCTGGGGATGAGGTTTGTGAGCCTGATGCAAAAAGTGATGGGAAGTCATAGAAGGGTGATAACAAAAATGACCTACAGTGAACTTCTGGCTTAGGAAGTGAGGCAAAAATGGAGCTTCTTGAAGAAATACAAGGTGCTATGCCCTTGGGAAAAGATAAAAATGTTTAGCAGTTGAAGCAGTAATATTACAGACTTGACATCAAGAAAAGAAACAGTTTCCCTCCCCTTCCTCTGTTACGGATTTTTCTTTTACTTGTTGCAGATTTTGTTTGTTTGGGATTTTTGTATTTAAATTGAAAAAGATACACACACACATCATATTTATTGTATTAAAATATCTGTGTAATTAGCATATATTATACACACACTTACAAACCTAAGTTTTCCCATAGACTAGAAGCTATCTAGATTTGCTGAGAAAAAATTATATTCTGGTCACTTTCAAAGTGGAGAGTGGTAGTGAAATTGGATATAATGCCAATGGCAGTGAAGAGATGCTAAAACCATCCATGTCTCTAATTCTGATGGAAATATAGTCCTTGTGCCAGGATGGCAGAAGCCATTGCTCTATGCAAGAGTTCAGTAGGACACCAAGAATGGTTCCTTAAGAAACATGCTGTGGATTCCTCAACACCTTCTAAAACCAAGATGTTTTGGATGGACTTTTGTTTCTATTTAGGTTTCCAAAAAGATTTGGAAACTTAAAGAAATCCTCAGCAGAAAGAGATCTATGAATATGAGAACACTGGAAATTTAGAGAATGCTTTCACTTTTCTTCTCCATCTCTGCAAGGTTAGTGTTAAAAACAAGTTGATTTCAACTGGATGTCAGTTTTGAAAAGAGTCTCCAACTGTGTAGCATTTGAGCAGCAGTGGAGATGAGACACCAAGATAATATATCTATATAAGCCTATATTAATACAATTCTAGCTCATTTGTTGTAAATCTATTTTCACCTGCAGACCTTTAGGCTTTT
>WEIU01007897.1:877-15712 GCA_013389925.1 Aegithalos caudatus | reverse complement strand
TTTTTTTTTTTTTACTTTGTGAATAGGTGGAGGAAAGTAAGTACAGGAAATTTTAAAGAGTAAGGTCTATGTAAAGGGTTGAGACCAAAGAATAATGATGCACAATTAAAAAACTTTGTCTCTTTTTTTATTCCTGGAGCTTGGAGCTTCATGGGCAAGGTAATTCACAGTATTTATGTTACCAGATTTTGACTGAGTTTTCTCTAAAGAACAACACTATGCAGGGAAATTTTGCAAGTGTAAAAGATGCACACAAAAGTAATCCCTTTTTTGTGGAATGGGTGGATGGTCAAATAGACCTTTCTTTTCCTGAAGACACTAGTAGGATGTTATTGAGTAATTTTTTTTGTGTCCCCTACTTATCTCTTGTACTATTTCTGTGGTAAAATCTGTAACATTCTGAGAAGTTGAACAATCCTCAGGTACAGAACAAGAGAAGATAGAACTTCCTAAACTACCCATCAAAATGAACAGAAAAATTTGAACAGCTCCTGCAGTACTCTCAACACAAAGAGAGGTCAAGGTCGTAAAGCCTTGTCATTCAGGGCTCCACTCTGCAGAGTGGGAAGGAAATAGAGCACTGTTATTCACAAAATTAGTTACCACCTTTTTTTTTGTCAGCAAAGCAGTTACTAATGCTAATATTTCATCCACCAACCGTGGTTATGCAAGTTAATGCCCCAGAGAAGAAATGATAGTTGCTGTTTTAGGCTTTCTGCTGCAAGCATTATGTTAGTCACAACTGATTTTGAAGATTTCAGTGGCAGCTTGTGAAATGTAAAGACTTTTTATAGAAAAGAGAAGGCCTTATCTACATATCAATGTGGCACTGAATTCACTAAATCAGCTCTCCTGGCGACAACTTAGCAGAAAACAGGACATCAGCCTTAGTTCCTGTCACAGGATAATTGAACCCCATCTCCAAGCAGGCTCAGAGGAGGAAGGAAAGATGATAATCAGTGTTTCATCTAGGATAGAAACATATTGGATTTTCTACCTTTCCAAGCTGTGTGTGTCTGAGACTGTGTATGATATGATCTCTGACTCAATTTGTTTACCTTCCAGCACTGCTCCCATAACATCTGGTACATTTAATACAGAGATCCCTTCATGCCAATGGACTGTACAGTAAGATATAAATATTAACCAGACTAGTAAAATATATTTTCCACTCGTGTTTCCAGTAATGAATTAAAATAGACAGCCTTAAGTGACATATCCTTACTAACTTTCTGCTCTTCTACTTTGTATTCATAAGTCTTCTGCAATTGCACCTGCTCTGATGCAGTATTGTGTCAAGAAAGCAATATTTACCAACTGTTTCTTCTTTCTGCGTATTAAGTAGAATTAAAAGAGCAATACAGTGGTAATGAGATAAGGAATTCCTGCTTTGGGAACTAGCAATGTATTTTTAAGGTGATGGGCAAAAATAACTGTTTCTGCAAAGGCACTACTAATCTATTATAACTCCAATGTTCTGTTTGTGCTACAAGATTTGGTAGCTACAGAACTCTGGAGCATCAGTGGATTCAAATAAAACATGTCTGTTTTATGCCAGTGGCAGCAGAGACACATGGATTAGAATATGCATTATTGTTAAGTCAATAATAAAAATCCCTTCCACTTTGTAGAGGATTATTGGAGGTATTAAGGAAACTCAAGGCTTGGTGGAGTCTGTCATCAGGGCCATTTGTCTTTGTTAGCCACTTTCACTAGCTATGCAAGGGCCTTTCCTCAGCTTTGTCATGGTTTCAGATGTAAGATAGATCACTTGGATTGAGTTGCAACAAAGCTGTCAAACCTGAGGAGAGGCTAGGCTGTCTGTTCAGCTTCCAGCACAGAGATGTCTTCAGCTGTGGTTCCAAATGCTGGAGGTTTTACATGCTTCATATGCTGTCCTGTTATACCTGGCATGGAGGACAAATGAGCAGGAAGAGAACTGGAAAACCATGGTGGCCCTTCCTTTGTTTTGGTGTCTTCTGCCTTTTGGCCTTAACTCCCAAAGTGCAATAGATTGTCAGAAAGGAAAAATAAATCTATTTTCTCTGATGGGCCTCTCATGTATTTAAAATTGTGTTTCCAAGGAAGACCCTTTTGTTGCTTGTTTGCATGTATCTTGTGTCAAGAATCAATTTTTGGCAGGTGTAGGATACTCATTTAAAGGACAGCCAGTTCATCATGTACAGCTATTTATGGCTATTTTGTTTTTTTCTTTAATGAGATAACACAGACAAGACAAAAAAACCCCTTTAGGAAAGCAGCTCTTTCAAAGCCTCAAAGAATCGGAAATATATTTCCTATTTATTTGAACCAGATTATTACATCCAAATTTCCAAAACAGTGGCATTGTTTACTGTTTAAAAGAAACTTCTTATCCTTTGAACTTTCTGACCTCCAAAAGGCAGACAAGTCTGGACCAGCAGAACCTCGGCTTCTCTTTTTTTAATTTCCAGACACCACAAAGAATGTCTCACACTGTTTCAGCCTCTGGTTTTCTCTCTTATAATAGCAGACTTAACCCATTTTAATAAGACCATAAGAATGGCAAAAGATTTATTTCAGCTAGGTAATTTCTGTTTCCTTATGCAGAATCAGTTTCTTGATGACTGCTTTTTAACACTGACTCTAATTTTTAGGCACATAATCTCTAAAAAGTAAGTGAGTTTCAATTACAGACTTTTAAATAAAGCACTAAATATCCTGGGTAAACTCTCAGAACATGCTTCTGAATAATTTTCCCCTAGGCTACTTTCTGTACTTGCAACCTTACTTTATTTTTATTACAAAATAGAAATATTTCTACTTCACCTGAAATGGAAAATAGATGAACTTCTTCTGATGCTATAAAATAAGTCACGATAAATCTCATTAATTGTTTCATTCAAGCCCTTGAACTACTTACATATTACTTCTGTACTTCATTGCATTATTGTTTTGGTAGAATTAGAACCATCAATGTCACTTTAAAATTATAAGATTTAAATATAAATCCAAGTATTTTTCCAGTATTTCTGAATAAATCTTACTTTTTTCTTTTTGCTGGGGACCAGTCAGACACCTGGACGTTTTGAAAATAATATTTTATACCTATCTAGAAATATTAACCCATAATTATCTTGAAGGGTCTTTTAAGGTAAATTGTTGTTTTATGCATAATTCTGTACATAAATCAGGGAATAGGATTATAACATTCATCATTCACTTTGGGAAGTAATTGGGAAACTTTAGTGATTTCCATTGTATTGCATATGATCACATTTTGTGTAATAATGAAAAAAATGCCCTTCCACAGAGTTGTGAGAATTTTAATGAATTCAAGTAGATGAGAACTTTTTTCAGTACCACAATGTCCTTAGCTTCATGCCCTAGTAGCAGTTCAGCTCTGACCTGGTAATGAATCCACACCAAAGCCCTTGATCCCAGCATGCCAAGCTCTTGGAAGTTCTGAAGGACTTTGTCACAGACCCACCTTAAATAGCAGCTCAAGGAAAGGACCCTGGCTGTAGTGGCCTGGATTTTGAATCTAACCAATGACCCAAGGTAACCCCAGTTAGCTTGTAAAATCTTGCAAGATCACAGCCCAAGATAAAGGATTAAGAAAACAGGAGAGGTAAGTTGAAAAAGGGAGCTTGTTCTCTTGGGGTCAGCCTCAGTATAAAAGATTAACTCTCCTGGTCTGTCTGAAGTATTGATAACCTTGAAAGAATTCTGATGGAGTAAAACTACTGTGTGAAGAGCTCCTTTGTGTTACCCTGCACCTGGGCTGTATTTAAGACTAATTCCAGCCTGACAGAAGTTATTCTGAAGATTTCATATGAACTGTACTGGCTGGCTGCCACCCACTGTGGTTTTTGAGCTGAGCTGTGCCATTTGTTTCTTTATCTCAGGCTGCATGTGCTCGAGCTCTCCCTGAGCTATTGTCAGTTTGCCTACATTAATATATTGCAGCCTCAAGACCACTAATACACAACACCATGATATAAGTTTTTGTCTTGTTGAATACTTCATAATTCAGCAGTGCTTGTGTCTAGCTAGTGAATTTCAAAGACAATACATCATGTTGTGCTTTCAGAGACTGAATCCTTCCTTTGGGGTTATAAGCAAATACTACTCTTATGTCACACAGACACTGAAATATCTCTTGGGTTCAGGCCTCATTCATCTCCCTTAATGTTATCTCTGTGCAGCCCTGTACACAAAGAAAAAAAAAAAAAAAGAAGTGGGATAACTGCACTTGATGCTTACTGCTTCAAGTGTAGGGGCATTCAGGCTTCAGAGGGAAAGGTCTCCATGCAGAAAATCAGCAGGCTCAAACAGGGGACAGACATCTTGCCTCCAGGCAGAAAAGCTGCAGGGTTTCCTTCTGCCCAACACTGTTGGAATCCAGGTCTCTCCAGGTCTCCTGTCATCCAGTAGCTGCTGCTAAATGCTGAGTGGTTAGAAGCCAACGGGTGGTTTCTAACATTTTGAAAAAAAAAATAAAATCTTTCTCTTGGCTCTTTCAGTTTCTGAAGTTAATTCTCCTTTGAATTATCTTTTCAAAGGGTTCTTTTCTGGTCACTAGATCGAAAGGACATTTGCTGACTCACATGTCTATTCTAATTCTCTCCTAACCATCACATGATGCTACCTTGTCATGTTCAAAGGCAAAGAATTGCTGTTAGAAAAAGCTGTAACTTCAAGAAAATGTAACCTCAAAGACAAATGCCTGCTGACAGGGATAACTTAGTAGCACCATGATCAGGACAAGCGACTCCCTCAGATGAAATAAAAGCCACAGAAATGAAGCTTTTTTTCTTGCTGTCAGTACAACGCCAACAGCACCAGCCTTTCCAGAGCATTGCTCTCCAAAAATATGAAAGGAGAAATCAAATGTCTGTCTTGAAACTCTGAAATAGTTTTTAAAAGTACTTGGAGAAAGCTAAGACTAAGAAGCTCCATTTTTTTTTTTGCTGCAGTCCAGATGACCTGACAAAGAGATACATGGTTGGATGAATGGGTACTAGTGAGCATTTCTGAAGGGCTTGGGAATTGTGTGGTCTCATTACTGAAGACAAAGCTGATTTTTAACATTTTCCTGAGGGAAATTTATCTACTTCAAGGTAACATGTAATCTGTGCTAATTAAGCAATATCAGATTTCCAGATCTGCAGGCAATTGACTACAGTAATTCTGCTGATCTTGCTGTTTGGAGGGAAGATAATAATTTATCCATTAACTAGTACCTGGGAATGACATTGAAACTTTAGAAAACATTTTGTTTTTTTTAACCTTGTTTTTTTTTTCCCCTGCCACTAAATAAAAATGCACTTTCCAATGCTAATAAAAAAGGCTGGTAGAGATGCATCTGTGGCAGACATCCCAGAAATCAGCAACCAAGTAAAAGATTAAAGGTGCTTATTTGGTTTAGAGACATCCCAGGAAAAAAGCTTGGGACCTACTTTTGATAGATGCTAAGTGCATTTCAGCTTTTGGTGAGGGCCAAAGGAGTCAGAGAAGCTGAGCTCCAGTGGTCTTGATATCTGGGAATTTTGGCCATTGGCCCAAGCTTAAAGGATGATTATAGGCTTTGTTATCCCATTCCACTGCCTTTTCCCATTTCATTCTTAAGCTTCAATTTTCTTTCCTGGCTCATTCAGAAAGCCAGTCCTAGCAGCAAGAAGAAATGGAAATTTTGTTAACTCTGAGCAGTGTCACCAGGAATTTTATTGAGGGGAGTGTGTTAACCCTTGAATGAAAAAGCACTTGTCATCTCTTTTGCAGCCAAGGTCACCCATCCTGAGCCACTCCTCTGAGTTGTGATGCCCTCTAAAAGTGTGGGTTGCTAGATGGATAGTGATAAATTGAATGTACGACGAAAGAACAAATACTGCCTTGAGAATAAAATGACACCACTCTCTCTCATGTTCTGCAAATACATTACATAATCTGTGAACTACTCAAATAGTCAAATAGGATATTAAAGCAGAAATGCCTAAGTAGTACAAAGAAATTTTAATGGCTTTCTGTGGAAATTTAGTTTCATATTTCTTCATTTTCTCTCCTACAAAATACCATTGCAGGAACAGAGAGGATGGTTTACATTTATAGAAGGTGCCAAAGGCAGAGAAGAAATATGGTGTTCAGTACTGTAGAGGAAAAGTAGAGAAAGCAAGAAAAATAGACTCTATTGCTCCAGCTATAAGACACTATGTATTTCAATTCAAGCCTCTGTCGTCTCATGTGCTGAATTCTCCCTGATGGGCTGTTCTGTAATCTCTCCTCCCTAACAGCCATTTTTCTTATCGATACATCACTTCAGAGTGAAGGCAGCAGAGATTTTAGCTAAAGTTGTAGTTGCATGAAAACATAAATCTGCCCTTGCAAATCCTGGCCCTACAGGACAAACACTGTGGTCCTGTGGCACAGAGATCCTCTTCTGGTTCAAGTGCATTTAAAGATCTTTGGCAGGTGAACCTGGAGGCTTTGTGACTGATCAGCCTTGCCTGTGCCACTCCTGTCTCCCACCAGACTGGCACCATCTGCTCCCTTCCAAATCCAGTGTGAAGGTCACATAAGCGGTATATTGTGTGAGTTGGGTTATTTGGCAGAATTTGGCAATTATTAGGAATGCCATTTAGGCAGCCATGCTTAAACAATACTAAACACATGTAATGTTTTGTTAGCACAAAGATCTGACACCGTTTGGCATGTAGAAAGGAGAAAAACCATGGGACTTGTGTGCATTCACAGTGGCCTCCTGCTTCTTGCACTGGCTTATCAAAGCTTTCTTACTCCCTTTGCAGAGCTGCTAGCCCTGTGAGGTGTTTGTCTTTTGGTGAATGATTTTTCTTTTGCAGTACATGCTTTCAGTGTCACACATGAGAGACATGAGCTCAACCGTCAGCTTCTTTGGTGATGTAATTTATTTAAAAGACACCAAAACCATGCTCATTGGTAAGGCCTGATACATAGATATGTTTAAATGATATATAGTGCAACGTAAGTTTAAAAGCTAAAGGGCTTTAATCTGACATGAAAGATGTACAGGCTATAGTTCAGGAACTTGTTCAAGTAGATAAACTTAGACTTTAATTAATTTTTTTCCATTTTTTGCTTGATATAAGCTATTAATAAATACCACTAAGTGCTGGGGACTTCTCAGTATTGCTGTAGCAGCAGTAATAATGCTGCAAATTTCTGTCCTTTGCTTACTAATGTGTGGGCACCCAGTTTTACTCCAAAATTTATTTAATCAGCGTTATATTTGTCAATAACACGTATTTAACAATGCTAATAAAGATACATCAGTGTAATTACAAGAAAGCAAAGTCATAAAGGAGCCATAACTCATGGCTTCCAAGTAAGAGTTATGACAGGAAACCAGAAGCAAGGTCTGAGCATGTTGGTTTGTAGTTGGAGGTGATATACTGCCTTATTCCCACTTGTGAGGAGTAGTGCCTAAACTTGATAACAAGTTATTAAAAGTAATAACCCTCTATGAGTTGGCTTTTGTCACTTGCCCATTGGCTCCTTGGGAAAACAAGGAATGAAGCTGACTCTCAGCTACATATTCTGATCTCTAACCTCTAACATCTACCCAGTCTTAGACCACATGTGGCAATTGAAAAGTCAGTTCATGAGGTCACTGCCTGTCACCCAGGAAGGGAGAGGACTTTTCAAAGCACATGTGAAAGGTGCTCCTGGAGGTCATTTAACCTGTTAGTTGTGCTTTAATTTCCTGGTTGCGTGTAAGTCTGTGCCTGTTGCTTCATTGTGTGGTGCAGTATGTAACATGAGAATTTTTCAGTGACAGAAGCGCGTTAAATCACTTCATTTCAAATTTGTGAGATGTAAAAAAGCAACCTGAGCTTCTCACTTTTGATTTCATAGGGGCCAAAGGCTTGTTTTATGGAGCCAGGTGGTAGCAGATTTTCCTTTGCTGAATAATTTATCTTCTGCAATCTGAATTGTATTTTCCAGTTATATTTAGAGAAGAACATCATAGGAACTTCTTTCATAATTTGATGTTGCATTTTTTAGTTTGATCTGACTTTACCACAAAAAGCTTTTATTTCATGCTTTTTTGCTCTTTATCCCAGAAGTAATTATATGAAGATTATTTTATCTTTACTTATACCTGTTTCTCTAATAAGCATTTAAAACATCAGTGAAGAAACAGGCAACCACTAGCCCAAACCTTTCAGCTTGAAAGCTGTTAATTTTTTCATAATTTCAGCATAAAACTCATAACTGATAAATGTTTCAAGATAATTTTCCAGAAAGCTCAGATTCTGGATGGACTACAAAAAATTACAAATTAAGACTAAGTGAAAGCTTATTTTAATTTTTTACATATTTCACAGAGCTTCTAGATTTAAATAATTAACAATGGCTATCAAGTATGCAGTGTAATCCAGACTAGGTCATTGTTTTGCATTTTTATTACATTTTAATCCTCTGCAAAGCTTTCTTCTTGATTTGTAGTTTGTTCCATAAATATTTTTAAATCTTTGAAGGTAACTTTTGTAGTCTGTTTGAAAACTAGACACCACTTTTTAAACAGTGCTTTTTAGCACTTTGTGCTGGGATAGCAATGTCTTAATTGTTATTTTTCCTGACCTCCTGCAACATAATGGGAGGAACATTCTTTGTGCCTATGTGTATGTGGTGTGAACAAGTGAATTAGTATTTTCAAATTTTTCTTTGTTCCAGATGAAGATAAGGAAACTTCAAATCTTATGTTTTTGCTTGTAAAGCTCAGTAGGAAATTTGCATTTTCCTAAGGAAATAGTATTTGATTCATAAAATTTTGTATTTGTTTTATAATATTTTGAGGGAAATGTATTTTGCATGGAATTTTGGCCTCCAGAAATGTCCAGGTGCACTGAAATCTTGAATGACTCACCAAGCTAAAAGTGGGTGTGAGTTTGCCAAGCAGATGAGGGTGGTGAGATGCAGGAATAGGTTGCCCAGGGAAGCTGTGGATGCTCCATCCCTGCAACTATTCAAGGCCAGGCTGGATGGGGCTTTGAGAAACCTTGTCTAGTGAAAGGTGTCCCTGCCCACAGCAGGGATGTTAGTACTGGATTATCTTTACAGTCTCTTCCAGCTTCCACACTATGATTCCATGAATGTTACTTTAATATTCTAACTGGTTCCCTCTAACACTCAAGTGTCATTAAATAAACTCCAATAAAGAACAAGTGCAGGTTTTTTTTCTATTCACTTTTTTTTTTTGCATTTTAGAAGTAAAATACAGAAAATGATTTATGGAAATGAGATAACCTGTCAAAAATCATAGGATGGTGTGATGAGTGGTATGTATCCAGCAGAACTTCACTGACATGCTGGTTTTGGGAACAAGAAATACTGTTTTTAAAATCAAGGATGCTAAATAGGATTTGTTGAAGAGAGTAGTCATGTTATGCCCCCATCTAAGAGCATAATTTGAACTGTCACTACTCCTAAGTTATATGCAACAGGATCCCAGTTCAGGACTAGATGCAGGAAGTTCTTTATCTCCAGCAGTTGCTTGTTGCCTACAGTTTGCTGTGTTCTGTCCTCATGTGTTTTCTATCTGCAGCTTGAATGTGAAAGATAGTGGAGGAAGTGAAAGATAGTGGAGGAAGTGCTGGTGAAGACTAAAGCAGCAAGTTCCATTAGATGTACATGATCTCTGTGCAACTTTCCTGCATCCAGGTAACATCCTGAATTTTAATAGATTCAATTCTATTTTGACACATGGAAGGATACTAAACAAAGATAGCAGTTTCCTTTAGAATACTCTTTTAATCTGCATATTTTTGCTTGAACTTGTTTCATTAATTTGTATTCAGATATGGAGAAATTCAAGATTACCTGTATTGAAAGTTGTATCCTGATCTCTGCTGTAAACATTTACAGTAATCCAATTGTTTATCAAAAAAATAAAGTAACTGATGATAAACTAGATTTCTGTTATGACAAAGCAATGGAATTTTCCATTCAAAGAATGTTGAATGATTAAAAAGGCACCCAAAACTGGGTATGATAATGAGCTGTTAAAATATTATCCTGAAATCTCCTTTTACTTTTCATAGCAGTAATTTACAGAATTGTTAATTGCCTGCTGCCTAAAGTATTTCCAGTCATAGGTTTTAAGAAGGGATTATGACTGTTCAGCACACAAGATACCAATGCTTTTAAAATCAGTATTTTTTTTTCCCATAACTCTTGCATGTGCTAAAAGTCAGAATAAGGTTTCTGGGTCTTGTCAGAAAAGAAGGGGCAGATTTTTGGAGGGAATGTGGTTCTTTGGCTATATCATGCTCATGCAAAATAAGCTGGATTCTCTAAAACTATGAGCATGGATGGAATTTTATGAACCCATAAAACCTGAAACCTGAGGCTCAGCTTCAGACTGCTTGATGTGCTTCAGACATTCCTGCTTAATTATTTTGGAAGAACACATCAACATTTCTGTTCCTTACCAATCAAAATGCCTCAGACCTTTGAACAAATTATTCCCCTATGCATTGAAGATGTGCCAATACTGCTTTTTCTGTTCTGCAGAAAATACATTTTAGGAGACAAATATGACATTGTTATGAACAGATTGGAAGGCAGCCTGCTGTCTTTATACGACCTGTCTTCAGTCTGCAGAATCACCGATATGTTTGTAGGCCGGCAGTGCACTGGCATTCACTTTGAACCATTTATTAGGGTAGGAATTGAGCCTCTCTGTTCACCTCCCACAAAAACACTTTGATAGAAAAGGCAAAATGGTGAAGATTCTGTTCCTACTTTTAAGTCCTTAGCTCCTTAGTCAGCCCATTTCCATTGGCACAATAGTTACTATGCAGAACTTTCTTGTGCAAATAAGCGTTGTGCAGATAAACCCCCTGCCTCTGGAATGTGTGCATTTTCACTGCTGCACATTAAAGTGGCAGGTATGCTGCTATCTGATGTCACCTTGGACAAATATTTTGTGTCATTGCTATGCTGCCTGTTTTATGCCAGAGATGGATGCTTCTCTGCTCATAATAAATTGCAAGTCAGGGAAGAAAAAGTGATGTGCTTAGGCACGTGTTGGCTGGCTGGTGTGCAGTTAAGTTAACCAACAGATGACTGTTGCTTAAATAGTTATAAATGTTCCTTCTGACTCAATCAGGGCTCACCTCTTTCTTCAAAGGTAAAACAGGTATCCCATACCTTTTTCTTGCTGTTGCTAACAGCATGCAACATAGGTCTTCTTGTTCAGTCTGACTGCTGCAAAATTCTCAGGACTGTGAAATCCAAAGCATCATTTCAAGACCTGCATGCATTTTTAATCTCTGTGCAATATCACTTTTAATAGTTTGAATAGTTAAATTCAAAGTAAGCTTTAGTAAGGTTTCTTACCATAGGTTATGGCATGAACATTTTTAATGTTATATTAACTTGAAATCATGAGAATGTTACCAATGTGAAAAGAAAATGAGGATGAACCCGCTTTTACTTTATTGAAGTCTAAAAATTGTCTCAGCAGAGAATTAAGCTTGGATGAGTTCATTTATACAGAAAACTTTTTATAATCTCTGTTTTAGGCATCGAGCCTAGGTGTTCTGAATCACCTTCTCTGGAGACTGCTTACTTCTTTCCCCTGATACAGAAAAGTTAGATTTCCACTATGCCTGAGGTGTTTCTTCTTTTGGATATTTGGTTCAGTGAAGGCCACACAATACTAAAAATTGGGCTTCCACTGGAAAATGTCATAAGCTTTCAATAATGGAGAGTTGATAACATATTACTGATAATATTTAAAGCAAATCATAAGTAGACTTGAAAAAGTTTGTGGGAGTGTAACTATATTTTTGATATTTCATAGTTACAAGTGAAATGGCTGATGCTGATGTTTTACTCTTTTATTTGATATAATCAGTGAAAATAGATTTAAGAATATTTAGGTAGGGAAATCACTCTGGATTTAATAATTTACATATTAGTGTAGTGCTATTTTTTTGCTCCCCGTTGAATCTATTTCACAGATATAGAGCTGGCAAACTTTAATAGTATCATTATTGCCTGTTAACATAGCTCATTAACATGTTATACTAGTCATTAACTTTACAAGGAAAAATTGATTCCTATGGAAACAAAGGCTTCAAGTTAAAAATAAATAAATGAAGAAATGTCTCCAGGAACAATCTGTGAACTGCATATGCATTTAATTCTTATAATCATTGTACTTTCATGCTGTTCACAAGACTGTTTGCTCATAGTTCAAGTTCTAATGGCATAATGAAAATGCATTGTACTCCACTCTCATTTGATATTTGTTGCTTTTACAATTGTAATGCCATTATACAAGGAAAAATTTCCCTGTGATCAGAATCTTTTTGTAGTAAGATGGGGAAATGATTTTTGTTTATCCATGGCATACCTGTAACTCCTGGGTATAATTCTTCCAGTTTTGAGGCCTGAAGAATAGGCTTATATGTAGGTGTAAATAAGGTTACATAATTTTTTTCTGTAACTACATTCAATTAGTATACAAATCAAGCACGTTGTGGCTATGCTTTCTTTTCAGTATTCAGGTGAATGTGCCCTGTTGATTGTCAACAATGTGGGCATTTTCAGACTCTTCTCAAGGCTTTCATCAATTGTGAATACAAAAGAAGTTTCTGCAAACTTGGAGTCTTGCTGTTACTCTCCTTCAACAGCAACACGTGTCTGACTTCTCTCTTCTGGTTCTATTAACGTTTATCAGTGATGATAAATTCCTGAGATCTGAAATGTGAAAGTTTTTCTCTGAGCTATTTGAGCTCTCATTTTCTTACCACGTGGTTACGATTTGGGGGCATTTAACCCAGTAAAATTTGCTTTTTAATTACTACATCATTTTTATTCTCTGGAAATCCTTAAGTCAATTTTATTT
Organism: Aegithalos caudatus; assembly: GCA_013389925.1. NCBI lineage: Eukaryota > Metazoa > Chordata > Aves > Passeriformes > Aegithalidae > Aegithalos > Aegithalos caudatus. The sequence goes on along the minus strand of WEIU01007897.1, from coordinate 2,835 downwards.
ATGTGTGTTTGCAGATTTTCCAGGTAAAGTAAGCTGCTACTCAAGTGCCTTTCTAGGTGTCTGATAACTTCAGATATTATTTCTCCTCATTGCCTTTAATACATGTTTTTATAAATTATTGATTGTTAGAAATTCCTCTGAAAGCTTAAATTTCACTTTTATGCAGAAGTAAAACTGATCTTATGGTTGGTCCAAAATATGGTCTAAAATGCAGCAGTAGTTTACTCAAGCTAATATGGCCTTCCTGGGACAGATCATAAAGTTTGATTTGCTTACACCATCCTGAATTTTTTGTCTGATTTAATACATGATCTTTGTTATTCTGTCAATGACTTGTTATCTTCAGTATTTACAACTCCCTTAATCTTTGTTTCAGTTTGACTCCTTTTCAACAAATGATTTATAAAAAATACTGAATAGCTAGGCACCAACAGCTCTGCTCTGTGGCAATGCCCTTGGAAGTACAGCCCCAGCCTGGTGCTTTCCAGTGAGATCAACAAGACCTATCTTTGACCGGTCTAATTCTTTTAATGTATGCAATGCTGATTTTGTGTCCTTGTTTATTAATCAGGATATTGTGCAGTGTGCAGTTAGTTTTGCCTTACAGGAAACTAAGTGTATTGTATAACACTATTAACCTTTATCAATCAAAAATGTAATCTCATAAAAATATTGAACTATATTCAGATCTATTATCTCTAAGAGCATTTAGATTAGTACTTCAATGTATTGCTGTCGTTTAATTGAGTCCCCTATCAGCTATTCCATTATTTTCATTGGGATCAACACAGGATAACAAAGTCTGTAATTACTTCAAGTATTGCCCCACTTACCCTTTCTGTGTCTTGGCAGAAAATTATTTTCTTAGCTTGCTCCTCTGAAAATTACTATTAAGAATTGGAGATGAGTCTTAGGTCTCATTGAAAATCCACAACAGTTCAGTCTTCTCCTATTCCAGTTCTCCTCTAGCTATTAGTTGAGAGTTATCTGGATGTGCTGAGTTAGAACTGCTTTTGAATTAAATGAATTTAAAATAGCTTCTACTGTAATATCTTGTCTCAGTACTAACAGAATGGGTTCATTATAACCACATAATTTACTTTCTACAAGTAAAGCACATAGAAATATTTATGGAAAATCTCTGTGTCAGTGTTATTAACATTTGGCCCTTGCTTATTGAACAATATCCCAATACAATTAAGATACCGATCATTATTAGTGTAATAAAAAGTCTCTTCCTTTGGCATTAATTGTAGTGGTCACAGACTCTTCTTATGACTTTCAACTTTCCTCATTAGTGGTTTGCTTTCCAGTGGCTAATTTATATTCATTGTTATTATCATCCCATTTTCTAAATGACATTTTCCAAGAGATTTGTTTGTTTTCCTGTGCTTCATCTGGGTTATTAATTAATTTCTCCTCTTGTCTTGATCATAGCTTTGGAAATTTTGTGGCCTCTGGGGAAATGTTCCAAATCACAATTTCCTTCTTTTTTTTAATAAATATTATTTATTTTAAATTATTTTTTCACAGAATATCCACCTTATGTTTGTTCCATTTCTTTCTTAAAAGTAGTCTTTGGAAGCCTCAAACACATGCCTTTGATACTGACTCCCCTGCTTCTGCACGCAATGAGTATAGTGATGTCATGTACTCAAGCAACTGCCTTTTACTCCTGAAACCATTCCTGTTTCTGTCTAGATGATGTAAACTTCACATTTTTTCTTTTTTATTTGGAGGCAATGCTTTTTGACCTAGGAAAGTGTCATCTGTAGTTCGTGTATTCTGTGGTGGCTGTAATGGTGGCAGTATGGCACTTCTCTTCTGAAGTGTCCCTGCAATTTAATAGTCTTTGCAGTCAGATAGATAGGGAAGGTGATGCCTTGGGAAGGATAGCCTGAAACAGAGACTGGACAGAGCTAGAGAATAAAGTAGATATTTATTGAAAGGCCTTTAGG
>WEIU01007895.1:0-13542 GCA_013389925.1 Aegithalos caudatus | reverse complement strand
AAAAAAAAAAAAATCACAGGTTTCCATTTACCAGATTTTTGCTGGTCCCCAACAATAAACTCAAAAATCATGGTGTCTTCCAAAATACAAAGTCACATATAACTTCTCTGGGAGAAAAAATGCCAAAATTTTAAAATGATAGTGTAATGATATTAACTTTCAATTAGGCAAAAAAATCCCACCTTAATTTCTGTTAGGAATATAACTAACTGACCAGTAAGTTACTAATCACCTGTCTTGTGGAGTTGAGAATGGATTTTTACATGGAAATACCTACTTAGGTAAACTTTTGCTCATCTGCGACAGATACTATAATGATTTTTCTGAGTCCTGCTCTGATAAACAAGTTATCTGTCCCATTCTATACTGTGTTGTTGGAATCTACACCAGCTATTGGGAAGACTGTTAGGTGATAACTAGGATTTCCTGATGGTGATGGCAGAGCTACTCTGCATTTTGTGAGTGACAGTATTCTAATGACCTTCTTAGCTATGTGAAGAATTTCTGCACCATATGTCCTTGACCAATAACAAATATAATAAGGGTATAAGCAATCCACTAAAACCAGCTGTAGCAATAAAAACAATAATTGAAACTATGGTGGAACAACATAATAATTAATGTAAATGAGACTGCCCAGACATGGCTTTTTGTCTGTATTGAGGACAAAGAGTTCAGTCCCTCTAAGCCTCCCAGCCTGTGAGCTTGTGCATACATTAGCTTCAGTGGTCAAAATAAGAATGAAATACATTTTAAAAAGTATAAGTCCATTACAGGAATGGAGGAGCTGAAAAGGATCATTTGCTAACCTTTAAAATGGAGAAGCAAATTAAAATTCCAGTATATAGCTGTTGTTCAATTTTTTTGAAAAAAGAATAAAAAGAGGACATGAGGTTACCAAAATCAAATACTTATATGATTTCCAGTAAGGTTCCAATGATTGTAGCTCTGTTATAATTTCATTATGTGTATTTTAAATAAGATTAAATAGAAGAGTTAATAAATCTTCACTGAGCTGAATCTTATAGAGAAAAAGACAAGAGAGGGCAAAATATGGATGTAGACATGCCATATTAGAGTGACCAATTTTTCAGATCAAAATGGTAATTAATTAATTTTAAAATATGCTTAGATAGGGCATACTGTTATGTAAAAGGCAAGAAATAATTTTATTAAACCTCTTGTACATATATTTGTAGGTGACAAGTCAAATGTTTCTTTTGTAAATGCTATGATGAATAAATCTGTTAGTTTACCAGAGTTTAAGTGAAAAAGGAGACAGTCACAAAATACGTTTAAAGAAAAAACAGGACGACATGTCCTGTTTTGATGAAATCATAAATTTACAGACTAACAGGCTGCAGAATCAAAGCACCAGTTTTTCACAAAATGCAGGGAGAATACACTAAGAGAGAATTGAAATAGTTTTCACTTAATAAATATATGCAACATGAACTTTATTACATTCATCATTTAATTTGGGAAAAATTCACAATATAAATTTTTTCTGTTTCAAAGTCTCCATCAGTAAGCAACAGATGTTCACAATTATATGCTAAGCTGTATAAGTAGCTCTTCGGGATATAAATGTAAGTGAAATTCTATACAGGCAAAGAGCAACTAAGTATGGTATGTCTAAGTGGTCCCTTGCATGAGAAAATACAATCAGCATTCATTAAGAAGTGTGTCATTTTTCGGAACAACTAAAGCATTCTGAATCACACTGTGGAAGTGATCATATTGGCTATCTAATTATGTTTTGTGAAATGTGTTGCACATATATTCTTTAGGCCAGGAGCACAGATATTTTTTGAAAAGACCAAAGTCATTCCTGAAGAGCAATGAACTCCCAAACTACTAGTGGGGGGAAACGAGAAAAAAAACCAACAAAAACTAGGGGTGGTAATGCAAAAGTTTATGTGCTCTAGCTACCATAGTTTGTGGGTGATAACTTCTGAAATGTGCAGTAGTCAGAGATATTTTATGCTGTCCCATAGCTTCTTTATACTTTATCTTTGGTTTACAGTAATATAATTTAAACAAACTTGGCATGTGAGAATCACGTAATATATACATCATCAGATGCAAGAAATTATATTATATTTAATAACAATAACAATTCCCTTTCTGTACTCTTTTTCATACCACAGACTCAGCTCATTATTTCAGTTTTTGCCCTCTGAGCATTTAGTTTCCATGTATATGCCTTTATTTCAGTGCACACTAGTTAAGGTTTCCTTCTGTGCAATGAGACTTGGATCTCATTGCAGAAAACTACCATTTAAAAATCAAGTAAATGGGAATTAATTTGGAGCTTAATTTTAAGCTCACACTAGAATTTAGTCAGAATAACACAAGCTCAGAAGCTTTCTGTTGGGGGTTGGACATTGTTTTCTTTGTGTTAGTTGAATTTTTTTCCATTAGGTTGCTAGGAAAACACTTGCTGGGTACTTAACCAAAACAAAGGGGTGGCCAAGCATGAGTTTCAGAGCAGATATTTTCTGATAATGGGCCATTAATACTCACCAATGACCTGAGACATTACATCATCCCATTGTGAGATGCTCCGCCCAGCTGGGAGGGACCCAGGCATTCCTACCTAGATAAAAAGGGGAGACATAAAAACATCAGGACATCCTGCTTTCCACTAGAATCCCAGAGGAAGACTGGACCCATCTCGCCACCACTGGACTTTCTACAGGACCATCTCTACTCCACAGAGCTGTGTCTGTTACTCCAGAAGGATTCATCTGGACTGCTTCTAACACCCTGACCAACAGGGTGTCAGGTCACATCCCTGACTCTGTCAGGGTTTTCTGGGTTTTTTTGTTTGTTTTATTTGCATGTTTATTTTATTTTCTGTACTACTACATTTGTATTTTTAATATTCCTATTAAAGGACTGTAATTCCTATTCCCAAAACTTTGCCCGAGAGCCCCTAATTGCAAAATTATAATGATTTGTGGGAGGGGTTTGCATTCTCTATTCAAAGGGAACTTCCAGCTTTTGCTGGCAGATACCTGTCCTTTCAAAATCAGGACACTTTCTCAGATGAGGGCCTGAACACTGAATGTTTCATTCAGTTTTTCCTGCTTTGCTTCCACTTTTTTCAAGTAAATAGATAGATCCCAGCTCATAGATGATTATCTAATAATAGCAGACCGAAAGATAACATTTCTGTTTTTGCAACTATGCTTGAATTTAATTTTCTTTTGTTTTATTCTGCCCACAGCATTTTTTTCCAGGACAGATTCCCACCAAACTGTCCTTTACTAATTTGTTGTACACTTACTTTATGATACCATTTGACTGAAGAAATGACATCTTTTTTCAAAAAAATGTTTTTCTGGACCTGTTCACATCAATTGTTCATTTTCAAGGAATTTAGAATAAGAGGGTCAGAAGTCTTTGATAATCAATAGCAGTTATAAATACTGTCCTGGTTAATATGTTTGTTTGTATCAGCATTGTGACTGAACATGTGTGTCATACACACAGATGTGTGTATATATATATATATATATAATATATGTATTCTTTCAAGTTATGGTACTCATATGATTCCTAGACACAACTAAATGCACCTTTGCCTCTCTTGACCATATTGCTCACAGTCTTATGTAATCTTGGCTAAGCAAATACAATATTGAAAATAAAGATAAGACTGTTCTTGATTACAGTATTTTAGTACATGTATTTGAGATAGAGACAAGCTGATATGAATTATATTGAGATTATTCCATTAATAATTAATCATTTTCATACATTTACTGATACTATAGAAACAGAAATAACTTTGAATTTTGTTTATTGTGGTGTTTTTAATCAAGAATAATTCTAGTACCGGGGAAATTATGCATATCTATACATTTTTGACATATATGCACATTTGTCCTATACAAATTTGACCATAACTTTTGATGTCATAGTGATGTCATGTGATCTTTTTAAAATATGGTGGTGCTCTGAAAATACCCCTCTAAGAATATTTTTCACACTACTGTATTTCTTATACATTGACTTCCTCTCAAATAAAACTAATCACCAATAAATAGAGATTGATTACCATTTGTAGAATGACTGAAAATCCCTGCAAATTCTTTCAAGAAAGATATCAATTGTAAGACAATTTGGTGCCCAGTTCAAGTCTTCTGGTATTTTTCCCTGCGCAGTAAAACACACAGTTTTCTTATGAAGTTTTCTTTTAAACATTTGGATGGCTATAGAAATCATAAAGAAAAAAAAAATCTTTCTTTTTATTAAGGATTATTATCAGACCTGTCATTTTCTTTGTTTTATTCCTTTTATCCTTAATGAGCTCTGGCATTTCTGGGTAATTTATTTAAATAATTTTAGAGATTTATGTTTGTTGCTTGATATTATATGTTTTATGTTGTATCAACCTGTTCTGGTTTTAGTTGTGATTTGTACATAGAGTTTGAGGCAAAAGTCATCCTTCTTTTATGCATCTGTTCATTAGTACCTTATGCATCACCTTTTTGACTATTCTTAACTTCTACACTCAATCATCAATAAAACGTATGTTGAATAGTTCTTCAATTGAACCACACAGATCCAAAGTTCTGTTGGTGTCTTTCCTGTAAATGATAAGAGTTAAATAAAATTCTCAACAACATATAAAAGTGTACTCCATATTGAAACTTGACTTGTAACTGACAGATTCTGAGAAGCAGAAATTAAATACTTAGAGACAATTTCTGTGAGCTTTGGAATTTTTTAATATTCTGATGGGATCAAATGAACTTGTCACCCTTTATGTAACATCACATCTGCTTAAGAAAAAGAAAAGAAGTTATTATGAGGCAGTTTTTGCAATGTATGAGTCACCCTGTCCTCATAGACTATTAGATGCATTTGAAGAGTAACTTCTGAAGATTAGGTTAATGTACTTTGAACAGTCAACAAAACTGATATGTACTTAAAATGAAAAATCCAGTCTTGCAACTTTGACATATTCTTTTATTCTCTTAAGGAGAGTGCTCTTCTAAGGGCAGTTTTTTTGTGAAGGCTCTCAGTTATGGAGGAAACAAAGTCTGTACTAACAGACAGTGGTTGGAGTGTTCACTACCACTTGCTTTTAGGAGTACAAAACTAAGGCAAAGTAACTGCAAAAAATAGATTGCCTTCATTGTGACCATGCAGTATTTCAGCATTCAGCATTTTTTGTTTAGATTGAGCCTGTTCAGATGTAAAGATATCATGAGAGGCAAAAAAAAAAGGAACAAATCTATTTTTACAAAGGTCAAACAGTTGAGAGGTGCAGACAGATCTTTACATCAAGTAATACTTAAAAGTATATAAATATTGCTCAGAAGCATGGAAGTGGCCATCACAGATGCTTCTACACAGATAATTCAGTGAAAGCCAGCCACACACTTTAAAGTAAATCTTCCAGAAGTCCTCAATACTTACTTACCTTTGTACTGCGCTGCAGTTTCAGTGTGCATGAGTTGGATCCCTTTAAGATCAAATTAAAAGAGAAAAATTAATGCATTCCAGATTTAAACCTAGATTATGTCTATGTGACCCACCTATAGATAATTCAAAGTCAGGAGCTCACACAATATAAAGTGTGCATTTCAGGTCTTTAGCTTATTTCCAGTCATGTACACTACTTGCTAATGTATACAGAGCCACTGACTCCATCTGTCTTGAAAGTATCTTGACTCCTAATATCTGATACCAGTTGTCTGGAGTAAGGTGGGAATTTAATGCATGTGTCTTTCATGAGTCAGAGAAATGTTTGCATTTCATGGCACCATCAAATTTCTATTTCATGAATATGACATCATAAAACACTTCTGCTTAAAAGAGTTGCAACTTACAGGATGATTTTGGCATTCATTAAAATGAACTGTGTAGTCAGTAGTCTTCTTTGAAGATTTTGTTTAAAGTATTTAATCGTCAGTGGTATAGCTGCAGTGGTCATTATTGAAATATCATTGGCTGCCACATGGCTGACAGGGTTAATTCTCAGGGTTATTTCTTGTTTAAAATGAAAAATAAGTCTTTCAAACACTGTAGTGACTGCTGACTCTTCAAATGGTGACATGATTATTTTACTGTTTTGATCATGTACCACAGTTTACAGTGTATACTTTAACAGAAGAGATTTGCTCACACATTTCTCATTCAAGTTAGGTGGACTAGTGGAGAAATGCTCTTAAAACTTCCCAGAGAGATATATTATTATTATCTCTTTTGCTCAGTAATAAGACCTAAACAAGGAGAAAATCTTTATGAAGATATAAGCATAGAGCTCAGAATGATTTTTTTTCTCATGATACATTTCATGGTATTTATCTTGTTTTGTTTAACCAAGAGGAATGAGAAATTATCTCTTACTCTTCAAGGAGAAAGACTATAGCAACTACTTCACACATACCTATGAAGGGATAGAGATGCTGAAGGGCACTATTGAATTCAGTAGATACAAGTAGTCATCATCATCATCGTTGTCATTGCCGTTGTCGTCGTCATCATCATCATCATCATCATCATCATCATCATCATCATCATCTGATGAGGAGGAAGGGGGGGNGGGAGGGAAAGGAAAAAAAGGGGGGGGGAAAGGGGAGTGGAGAAATACAGGTGACCTTGTCCCTGATAAGTAACAGCTGTATTAATTACTCAATACTGCTTCACCTCTGATGAGTCATAGCTATATCCAGTCAAGATAAGTGTGATAAAAGGAAGTGAGTTAGCTAGTGAAAGGAGTCACGGAGGAGGAAGAACCTTGAGGATGGAGGGAACAAGGGGAATCAGGATACAAGAGGAATCATGAAGAAGAAGGATCCTGGGGAGAGAGAATCACTGCTGTGAAGTCAGTCTGGGTCTGCAGTCAGAGCCTGTTGGAAACTGCAGTCACAGTCTAGCTGGGTTAAAGCCTGCAGTCAGAGTCTGCAAACTGATCCCTGCAGTCAGAGTTTAACAGGACATAACCAGCAGTCATAGGCTGCAAGGGAAACCTACAGCAGGAGCTTGCTGCAGCCAGAGTCAGTGAATAGTTGGAGTCAGGATGGCTGAACTGTAAAGAGGAATAAAGCAGGACCTTCTCATGCTGTGATAAACAAGAGGTCTGTGTCTCAGCTCATTTCTACCCTCTAACAAGAAGGCTGCTGCAACAATAGTAATAACAATTGTGCAGTGCTGATTTTTCTCTTTATTTATGCTCCCTCCTGAATGAGGAAAATGCAAGCATGGCAAGAAAACTTATAGGAAGAAATTACTGTTATTATTCCAATCAATAACTAATTTGTACTAACATGAACAGGATCTGTAATAAAAATTTTGTCATGTTATCCAAGCAAATGCTTTAGACACTAAATTACCAGCACATTCACACATTAAATCTCTCACTTCATCTCCCTTTTTCTCCATCACTTGCTTCTTCTTTCTCCTATCTTTATTTGTACATTCCAGTGAATCTTTGGGTTTATTTTCTTCTTGTTTTATACTCAAAGTAGTGATCTACACAAATGAACTCCTGAATGGTCTTTTATTGGAAGACATTAAACTAAAAAAGTAGAGACAGACATGAAAATTGCAAAAGAAAGGAAGCAAAGCAAACTTGAAAGGCAAGAAGAGAATCTACAAAAGTAGACTGGGCCAATCTTCTTCCTTACAGATTGCAAACAGAAAGACACTGAGAATATCTGACGGGAAACTAAGCAGAAAACTAATAGAAGCTTTGGCTTCCAGATTAAGCTTGTATTTATTTTTATTTCTGTGGGGGGTTGGTTTCCTCCTTTTAAACATTTGATTTTCATCTTTAACTCTCTTCATTTCTTCTTTCTTCCTTAGCTTCTCTGGAGCTTAAACTAGTCTCATCTCTAGAGCTTAAAGTAGTCTAAATTGCCAAAATTATTTTGGTGCTACATTTTTTGTTATCATAATAAGTCACTTTAAATTGTAAAATTATGGCAATGCATAACACTCTGGGAAAGAGTGAGGTTAAAAGGCAAGTAAGTGCTCAAGAATGATTATTATAGTGCAGTAGCCACCAATTTGAATTGTATATTACTTTTGCTTTATTACCTCTCCTGGACCAAATCATTGTCCATTATAAATTGTCCTGATTTCAAATAGATTCCATTACATAACACAGCTATATAACAGCTGAGAGTATAACTATGTAAAGATACCCAAGTGAATACATACAGAAGGATTGACAAACTTAGAAGTAGGTGATTAATTCTCCTAGGTTACAATGTAAGATGTGCCCAAAGTATGTATTCTATCACCACCCTCAGGAGCTGTTGAAACCAGGTGGGGCAGTGTTTTCCCTTTCCCCCTCCCTCTGGGCTATCTTCTGTTAAAGGGCCATCAACACTTCCCACATGACTCACAGGTAACTCCCTCTGGGAGTTATCTCTGTTAATGGGCAATCAAGGATCCATTGTATGACTCCTAGAATGATATCAGCCCATTGTGAGATGCTCCACCCAGGGGGAGGAGCCAAGAATTCCCACCTGGATATAACCTGGGGTTGCACAGAGTGTGCCTGCCTGCTGGACTCCTGGAGGACCAGAGCTACCAGACCTTTTCTACAGGATCCCTGCTTCAACAAGACCACTTCATCCGGACTGCCACCACCACCCTAACTAACAGGGTGTCAGGTTGTATAATTTTCATTTATTTTATTTCACGTTTATTCCTCCTATTAAATTGTATTTTCTGACTTGGAGTCTCTCACTGGTTTTACTTTCAAACCAGCGCATTAATTTACCTTTAATTTCTAATTAGTCTTTTTATAGTATTTCTGCTATTTTTATATTAAAAAATTTTAAAAATATTTTTTATCTACATCGAAGTTCTATATTTTTATAGAACTTTGATTAAAAGTATGTTCGGTGAATGAAGACTTTCCCAAGAATGATTTGAGTTCATATAAACTAACAAACAGCAAAGCATAGCTATGTTAAGGATATTGCTGAATATAGATTCTAGTGGAAAAAGTTATATAAAAGCCTACATGTTAACTATGTTAATGGCATTCATTCAAGTGGTGTCAAAAGTTACATCATCTTGTAAATCTGGATGCATAATTATTTTTCTTTTCTGAAAAGCAGAAGAGCAAAGAACTAATTTCACACTTTTGTTTTTTCCTTCTCTGCAGTGTAGGAATGTTTGTATTCACAGTAAAACATAAATTTATCGGCTAGATCTTTCTTTCAGAAATTGTATGTAAACCTACTTAATCTATTAATCAATCTCTAAGATGTTATATTTATCCTCTCAAGTATTCTGTTTTTCCCCTTCCTTTTGCTAACTATGCCAGGTTATTTTATTTTTCTGTCACTAAAGGTACTCAGACAACTTCTACTGGCATATATGAGGGCATAAAGAGTCAATCATTTAATTGTGTTGTGTAAAATAGCATGTGCAGTTCCTGAAACAATTGAAAATAATAGGAGAAAGATATTGAAGATTACATAACATATGAAGTCTAAGTTGAAAAGAAATAGCTTCCCTCTCAGTGAGTGAATTAAAATTCTGGCAAAAGAAATCTCAGTGTGTCTGGAGGACAATTTGTTATGGGGGAATTCAATCTTCCTCAAAAGCTTCATGTTTTTCTCTAGAGCTATATTTTTTTTATTGGTGGTCAAATACTCTGAGTGCTCCAGCCAAGCATCTGGTATGACAGAAATGGTAGGTGATAAAGAATCCTTTGGCAGAAAGCAGACTGAAAAATATTGAAAGTGATGGACTGCTTCAATTTCAAAACTGTTTTGCAACATTAGAAATTTGTTTATAATTTTTCAAGAGAAGTGCTTTAGATAGGAAACAATAATGGGAAGAATATCTAGGTAGAGTGGTCTGCACTAGATTTTTAAAATATAGTTTGTTTCAGAATCTACAACCCTATTCTTAATTTTGTGGTCCAATATTTCGCTGTGTTTCTGTCAAAAGTTTTTGATAACCATAGGCCTATTCAGACCCATTTGAGGTTCTTTACTTTAAAATTAAAATCTATAGTTTCTTTTTTTCTTTCCTCTCTTACAGCATTTATTCATGTCATTAATTAGTTGACAAGGATTTTTAGAATGTGAAGGAAAGGAGGAAAAATATTACTGTACTGCTTGCTTTTTTTTTTTTTTTGTTTTGCATTGTAACCCGCATATGCATCTCTGCAACCAATGGTCCATTTGCAAAATATGCCCACAAAGTTTCTGTGAATCAGGATTATGCAGGACAGAAATTTTATCACCAGTTCTACTTCTCTCATCTGCTTCTAAGGAAACAGCATACAAATATGGGGGTTTTTTTGGATAAGTTACTCTAGTGTTTAAGGGAACTGAAATATAGACTCTCCAAACAATCATAAAACCTATTAATATCTTTTCTGGTAGAAGCATGTGCTATCTTTGGACATTATCAGCTGAGAACCACACTGAGGAAAAAAACCCCAAAACTATGTAAGATCCTAAATCTTGTGTCAGTGAGATATATCACAAAGTAAGTAATAGATATGTTTGTAAGAAATGTGTATTCTGATCCTTTTTGGAAAAAAAAAAAAAAAAAAAAAAAAAAAAAAAAAAAAAAAAAAATTAAAAAAAAAAACTGTTCTACATAATAGAATAGTGTTCATGATATGCAAACTAATGCTTCTCTCATTTTTCCTAATAGAAATCAATAATCCAGCAGCAGCTTTGAGATCACTGTAAACTTTACACAGAAGATGATTAGAAGTAAAATTGGTATAGTTAAAGTGAAACCAAATAAGATGCCTTGTACTGTGGTATTTTAGCAGAATAGGAAAAGATCTATTATTTTCCTTCTTGTGGAATAAACAGAATGCATAATAAGCTCTTGCAGCACTGCATGGAATCGATTTAACTGGAGAACAAATACATTTATTACTCACTTGTGGCTTTGACTTCAGCTGAATTAAGAGGTGTTCTCATTATTTGTGGAATGCGATTGCTGTTCCATAAGTGCCTAGGCGCCCTAATGTGTGTATACTAAGCTCTGAACTTCATGAAGGAAATTCTATTAATCCTAACTATAGGCTTACTCGTTAGAAATAAGTGTATAAAACAATACAACTAATAATTATTTGGCATGTTCAGTGTACACTGAGAAAAAAATCTCATCAGCAGTAAAAGAACAGTAAGGTATTTTTGCAACACACTAATATTAAATTTAATCTTTACAGAAAAGCAGCATTACTTAATACTTCCACATTGACCTCTGTTGAAGAACCTCATCATATAATATCATGTACTATGGCCTCACTTTCAAAAAATTTCAGAATGTGACTATTTTTAGCTGACGTTTTACATTGCTATCAGATATAGGATTTCTCAGCATGTGCTCTGAGACAACCAAAGCCATTAGGACATTTAAATCTGATGCAAACCAGAATCATTCCCTTAGTGATATTTCAGAGGATTATAGTCTGTGTTTGACATAGTACTACTACTACTACTATTTGACTGAGAAGAAACTTTTTTCTCAGAATACCAACAGCTCTAGCTCTATTTTACCTGGGATGTCTTACAAAGTAGTGCTCTAAGCACAGGAATATCTCTGACTTGGCTGTTCCTAAAGTGTTATAAATCCTCAAGAATTCATTTTTCTCTTTGTAAACAGCCCACAAGTGGGGTGTTGTTGGACCTGATGATGCCTCCCAGACTTACTTACTGTGTAGAGATCTCTCTTTGCTAGGCAGTAAAACTGTGGTAGTCAACCTTCACATCAGGAAAGAAGAGCATGCACAGTAGGATTTCTTCCAGCACCTCTTGACAAAGTCTGCAAGTATTCACTATCAAAGATCATAAAAATAGAGACAATGGCAATCAGTGATAGGTTCTTCACTGTAACTTATCTAGCTATACCATTAATTGAGGAACTTCACTTAGTTGGGGGTGTTGAATAAAGACTGAAGCATTTTATTAAAAATTGATTTATTTCCTGTCGTACCTAATGCTATGTAAAAATTGTAAAATAACTTTCTGGAGCTGTATTTAGAGAAATGACCACTGCATCCTGGATTTTCAGCTGTAAAAAAAAACCAAAACAAAAACACCCCAAAAAACCCAGAAGAGAAAAAACAACGAAAAACCAAAGGAGAAAAAAAACAAAAAAAAACAAAAAACAAAAAAAAAAAAACAAAAAAAAAAAAAAAAAAAAAAAAAAAAAAAAAAAAAAAAAAAAAAAAAAAAAAAAAACAAAAAAAAACAAAAACAAACAAAAAAAAAACCAACCCAAAAAACAATATCAAGAACTTCACAATTGGAGGTAATTATGTTCACACATTTGATTGAAGATAACCAAGCAAATAATTTAAAATTAGTTTTGGCTACATGAAAAAGGTTTGTGAAAAGGATATTGAGAAAGTCTATCCACTTTTAATGCAATATTGAAGAATCAAATGCAAGATTTGGGCAAAAATTTTGTTAAGTGAACTATTTATTTTTAAATTGTGCTATAACTGAAATGAGTTAAATAAATAAACTATGACAGATATACATGGTCATGTAGGTCTGGATCTGGGTCTGTATGATAAATATACAGAGGCATGTATATGATGTTTATATATGAGTGTAGCTATATCTTTTCAGCTGATGGGACCATATATGCAGTAATGTCAGTTGAATCTGGAAAAATTCTGATCTGAAACTATAAATGTTTTGTTAAACTTCCTCATTCTGCAGATAGATTTTTCCTACATTTTGTCTAAGGAATTTATAGGACATTTATTTTAATTCTATATTAAAATTGATGTACATATTACCCTTTTAAAACTGGCAAAAAAAGAAGACTATAAAAAGAATTGCTAACGTGTCATTTATTGGGGAAATTATATAACCTAAATAAAAATAATTTGGCGTACATTGAAAATTACCTATATGGATGACAACAGTGCTTATGCTGAAAAATGTCAAAAAGAAAGAAGAAAAGTAAAATCCATTGGTATTCTGTGTTGTTTTGATTTTTATTGATCTCCAGTAAACAAAGCAGTATATAAATTCGTACAGAGGCATAGAGTGTTTTAGGAGTTTATTTCTTCATTATTTTATTTTCTCTGGTTTGCAAAACTTATGATTTCCAGACTAAATTTTCTGTATAACCTTAATGTAATTAAAATCCAAACATTTCTATTTTTTAATAGTTAAGGTACACTTTTATAGAAGTGCCTACAAAATACCTATGTAATAATTTGATCATATTGAAACATTAAAGCTTTTCTCCTTTTGTCTAACTTTTGAAAATTCTAGAATTTTCACCTTTTGAAATATCCTTGTATTGTTTTGAAGATGTTATTACACAGAGAGAAACAAATCCTATTCAGATCCCTTTCCTTGTACTTTCATAGAAGTTGTGTGATTTGAATAAAGTCTCATCATTTTCAAAATACTAAACAAAATTTCCATAAAACTTTACTGCATTCCCATTCATGGAACTTGCAAAGAATATTAAAGCTAAGTCACAATACAACACAATGGAGAAAAATGCATGCACTAGCTAATTCTGAAAAGCTGAGGTAAAATAGAAAAGAAAATAGAAAATAGAAAA
>WEIU01007894.1:6710-25481 GCA_013389925.1 Aegithalos caudatus | reverse complement strand
CATGCTTTATATATACACACATATGTCTGGTTTTTTTCATTCATTTCCATTTACACAAATAAATATCTATTTGACCATGTATTTATATATAGACACAAATATATGACCTTTTATTCTGTGGATGTCATGCCTAACCCCAGTGCTGCCCTGCACTTGATTTCTCTCTCATCTCAAACTCCATGAGTTTATGTATTGTCCCTTTCAGGCAGAACCAAACCAGTGCCCTGTGAAGCAAAGTTGAGCCACGGAATTAAAATCCAGCAGAACTCTGGGGCTTGGTGGTGCTTTGGGGAATCTGTGGACACCACACATTGACTGATGGCTCCTGCTGGGTTCAAATGGGCTGGAACCTGGGAAGCAGAGTGACAAAACTGGGGGGGGGAAATCATCTTGAGGCTTTGAGATGAAAAACAGCTCCTCTATGAAAATTCAGGAGGGAGAAAAGTTGGTTTGGGCCCAGAGGGAAGGTGGGACCCTTTGGTCCATCAGAGGTGCCTGACCAAGCAGATCCCAAAAGTGGGAGGTCTGCTGAGCCTGAGGAGCAAGGATTTCCTGGCCTGGGCTCCAAGGGAAAACCAAAGGCCTGCACTTGTTTCTTCTGAAATAAGCAGTGCATGAGTAGATTTGCTTGGTTCAGTGGCAGACCTGAAGGGGAGCACAGGCAGAGCCCACCCTGCCTGTGGAACCTCCTGCTGTGCTCAGGTGGGGAGAGCAGGGCAGGCTCACTGGGAAGGAAAAAACTCCTCAGACTCAGTTTTGGGGATTCTGATTGCCCAGCAGCTGACAGAGCCCTGTCTCAGGGCTGGAAGGATAATTTGGTTTAAAAGGGGACACTAAAGGTCTTCTAGTGCAGCCTCCAGAAACCTTTCTCTGCTGATGGATTCAGCACTGATGATGGTTGTGTTTGTTAATGGAGATGATCCTTTAAGGTATTTAATCCCTGGGCCAGGACACAGGATCTCCTGGAGGGCCAGGACAGGGGCAAGAGCCCCCCAGCACTGCCCCCTGCTCTGCTGAGCTCCTTCATTAGCTCCTGCCCTCCTCTTCCACCTCCACAGGATTGCCTCCTTTCCAAGGGGGTTTGATCCTTCATTCCTTTTCCTTTCCAGATCCTGGGGCATAATAAATGTGCCACACTTTCAAATACGTTTTTTGCCACCCCCAGCCTTTTTACAGCCACCCACAGCACCCATCTGACCTGCCCCAGTTACTGCACTGGGAAGTGCCCAGCTGGGTTGGGTGTCCTGGCAGAGCCCACCTGGAGCTGCTGGGGAGCATCAGGGCACAAATATCAGTTCCACCACCCTTGAGTGAGTGAGGAAATAGGCACAGACAGCCCCAAAACCCTGCTGGTCCTTCCATCTCCAGGCTGCTCTGGACATCAGTGCATTCATGCCATTTGATCCACAGGCAGTTTAACATGGGAGGAAATGAGCCACTCATGAACTAAGGATTCACAGCAGCTTCAGCAGCTATCAAACAGCCACCTTGTCTGCTAGGTATGGGAAAAGGGATATTTACTGGCTGCAGGATGACAGAAAGAAGGAAAGGAGGAGAGGAGAGGAGAGGAGAGGAGAGGAGNAGAAGAGAAGAGAAGAGAAGAGAAGAGAAGAGAAGAGAAGAGAAGAGAAGAGAAGAGAAGAGAAGAGAAGAGAAGAGAAGAGAAGAGAAGAGAAGAGAAGAGAAGAGAAGAGAAGAGAAGAGAAGAGAAGAGAAGAGAAGAGAAGAGAAGAGAAGAGAAGAGAAGAGAAGAGAAGAGAAGAGAAGAGAAGAGAAGAGAAGAGAAGAGAAGAGAAGAGAAGAGAAGAGAAGAGAAGAGAAGAGAAGAGAAGAGAAGAGAAGAGAAGAGAAGAGAAGAGAAGAGAAGAGAAGAGAAGAGAAGAGAAGAGAAGAGAAGAGAAGAGAAGAGAAGAGAAGAGAAGAGAAGAGAAGAGAAGAGAAGAGAAGAGAAGAGAAGAGAAGAGAAGAGAAGAGAAGAGAAGAGAAGAGAAGAGAAGAGAAGAGAAGAGAAGAGAAGAGAAGAGAAGAGAAGAGAAGAGAAGAGAAGAGAAGAGAAGAGAAGAGAAGAGAAGAGAAGAGAAGAGAAGAGAAGAGAAGAGAAGAGAAGAGAAGAGATCCTGAATGTTGCCTAGAGGTATATATACACATTAACATTCTTCACACTTATGGATCCTTTGGGTTTCCTCTGGTTGTCTTCCTTTAAACTACATCCACATGACTTTGTGCTTTTCCCTGCAAAACACCAGGACACAGGTGTGATACACAAAGGTGATACAGAATTAAAACTGAATCTTTGTGGTGCATGTCAGCTCTGAGACTTTAGCCGGTTCACAAACCAGCTGCACTTCAGATGAACTGAAAATTTCCCCACCTGAGAGTTTTGTACAAAAACATTCACAAAGCTCCACTGGAGAACCTTTTCTAACTGTATATATGAATTTTTGGCACAAGTGGAGCTTCAGGAGCTTCAGCTATAAGAAAAAATATTGGTCCCAGGTGATACATCAGACAGTGATCTGCAAAACTGCTGCAAACCTCCTAAAAGCCCACAAGAGACAGCAGATAAGAATCTGTGGGTGTCTATTATCTGGTGACTAATAAATGTTGATCAAAACGTTTATCATTCTCACAGTGAGAATATGCACTGGCAAACTCAGATATTGCTCAGCTCAGCACCAAGGTCTCCTTCCAACCACCCCACCATGCAAGGAGGGCTGTGGCATTCACTGGAAGGGTTGGATTGTCAGAGAAATATGGAATCATTTAGGTTGGAAAGGTCTCTAAGATCACCCAGTCCAACCATTCCCTCAGCACTGCCAAGGTCACCACCAACCCATGTCCCCAAGGGCCACATCCACAGGGCTTTTGGAGCCCTGCAGGGATGGGGACTCCCCCACTGCCCACAGCAGCATGCTCCAGTGCTTGACCATCCTTTCTGGGCAGAAATTTATCCTAATCTCCAATACAAACCTCTCCCAGTTTAAGGCTGTTTTCTCTCACCCTATCCCTTGTTCCCTGGGTCACTTGGCTGTCCCCTCCTGTCAGGAGCTGTGCAGAGCCACAAGGTCCCCCCTGAGCCTCCTTTGCTCCAGGCTGAGCCCCACAGCTCCCTCAGTCACTCCCCCTATGTTTGTTTAACAAAAAATACTTGTCTTTCACTAGTTCTGTTTCAGAGCTCATGGTGACAGGGACCAGAAGAGTCACCCTAGCCTTGGAGGTGCCACCAGGAGGCAAAACACCATGAGATCACCCATTCCCACTTGGTCCTCCCCACTCCCAGTTGTGTCTCCTGGTAGGAACTTCCCACTTTCAAGTCTTTGGGCAAGTTTACTTGAAATTAATCATCAGCTGTAAAAGCTGTGTGGGACTCACAGGCAGATGGCAGAAAGACAAACAGGCAGCTGGCATGGCTGGGGCACATGGAAAAGCAGGCAGAAAATGGGATGTGTGTTGTTTTCAGCAGGAGCTCAGTGCCCCCAGTGCTGGGCAGGGGGAGATGGATCATGACCCCAGGTTCTTATCCCAGCAGTGGGAAGGAGAGGACAGGAGGACAAGGCCAGACACAGAGATCCATCAGGAAATGTACCTGGTTGCTCAGAGAAGCTGTGCATGGCCCATCCCTGGGAACATTCAAGGTCAGGTTGGACGTGGCTCTGAGCAGCCTGGTCCAGTTAAAGATGTTCCTGCCCACTGCAGGATGAGTTTTTATGTCCCTTCCAACCTAAGCCAGTCTGGGATTCTGTGAAATAAGAAAGGCTCTGAAAACCACAAAGGAACTGCAGGCTACCCTCAGAAACAGCTCCAGGACCTCCAGGGCAGGGCAGGGGTTGGAGCAAACTTAGACAAACATGGAGAAAAAAGATTTTCTCTGGACTCTTCATCCTACAGGGTGAGAAACCAAAGCAGAGGGGCAGAGAGGAAGGATCACCACAGACAGCCTGAAACCAGCATAAATTCTCTCTCTAACACAAGAAGCAGACCTGAGCTCCCTATCAAGTTGTTGCTGTAAATATTTCTGCTTAGTAGCCGACATAAAAACGAGCACCAGTTCTTCATCCAGGCAAAGCAAGGACAGGGTTTTCTTCCCCCACCTAAGTGAAATAGGGCAAAAAATAAAATCTGGGAATGTTTTGACTCCCTCTGAAACATTTTGACTTCCACTGAAGAAACTCCCTTGGGTGCCTGGACTTTATTTACCATTGAAAATGGTTTCTGTGCCTTTGTAGTTTGAATTCTCCCAGGCAGGTGCCATCTCAAAATAAAAGTGGGAAGATTTTGTTTTGGAGATTTTGAAACGATTTTTTTCTTCTTTTTTCTTTTTTGTCAACTACCAAGTGAAACATTTTGTTCAAAAAGTGCCTAAACAAAATATTTTGACATTTTCAAAATGTTCTCTTGTTCCTTTTAGCCAAAACACATTGCTGCATTCAAAGCAAATTCACAGATCCCTTCAACCCTTCCAAAATGCTCTGGGTTTGCTGAACTGCACATTAATGGAGAGATGATCCCGCAGCCACGGAGGCTGAGAGAGGGGCAGGGAGCATGGAGGGAACTGAGATGGGCTTTGAGGAGTCAGAGAGGGAAAAATGAGGGAAAAGCAACAGCTTGGGAGTGCCAGGAGGAGGTGGGAGAAGCTGGGAGGGGATGAGCAGCTCACAGAGATGGAAATAATCACAATGCTGAGCAGCTCCATGGGTGTGGGTGATGAGGTTCATGAGGTGGCTTAGGGGCCCAAAACGGGGCCAGACCAAGCTTTTGTGCCCACCACCTGTGCTACAGCTGCTGCAGGGAAGAGGAGCACCCATCCCTGCTCCCTACCAGGCTGTGCAGACATTTGGATGTGAGCCCCTTCCTCCTGACACGCCAAAACTCCTGGAGGAGAGCTCTGCTCACAGCTTTCCCCCTTAGAGAAACAGGAGGAAAACAACATACCCACACCTGAAAGGCCCCAGTGATCCTGTTCACTGGCAGCCCTGCCCTGCTGCTGCCCAGAGATGGTGTCAGTGGAATGAACCCAGCCAGCAGCAGCACAGGAAGCTGCTCCCGCCTCTCCATCCTGGAGCTGGTCCGGGGTGGATGGGGCCCTGGGATGCTGTGTGAGGGATGGCAGGGATGGGCACCATGCACTCAGTGTCCAGCTGAGAGGGCAGGGAGCCCAGGACTGGGATGTCACTTGGATTGGATATTTCCTGCAGAAGTGCTCTCCACCTCAGGGCTGGCTGAGGTGCACTGGGAGCTGTGGGGCAGCTGCTGTGGGGCTCAGCCATCCCTGCCAGCCAGGAGAGGAGGCAAACCCAGCGCCTGGATTCAGGAGAGAGGCAGCTGCAGAGCATTTACCCTTCTGGGTGCCATCCAAGCCCGTTTCCATGGCAAAGGGAGAAGCAGGGAAGGCGCTATCGGCGCCATCAGCGCGGGGCTGACGTCTCGTTGTGCCCATATTTCCTGTTATTTCACCAGGGTTACACACGGATTCACGGCTGAATCATGGGGTTCGTGACCTTCTCAGATACTCGGGGTGCTGGGGACACTGTGGGTGGCTGCCATAATTAGTGACTAATTTGGAGAATTCAGCAGTACAAGGCTCCCATCGCCCCGGCACGCCAGGTGCCAGCGGGCCGTGAGCAGGCCTCTATGGCAGGTTGGTGACAATTCCACATGGATGTCCCTGGTTTGCAGCACAGCTGGAAAGACAAGGATGGGCAGGTGCTGTAGGACCCGTGTCCAGACCCTCAACTCATATCCCAAGTTCTACCCCATCCCATGGAGCTGTCCTGCCCCAACACACAGCATGCAGCGATCATCTGCATCTCCCCCAAAAAACAGCCCCTGGAGCCTTGTGATGGAGAAATCCCTCTGCCTGCAACAGCAGGGGAAAAGGGAATGCTGAGAGGAAGGCAAAAAACCTGAGTTTAAGGGAAACTGTGGTAGGATGGGGTTTGTTAGATGTTTTCAGCATCACACGGGTCAGCACTGGGGCCTCTCCTCACCCCAGGGTGCCTAATGAAGGTGACCCAAACTGGGAGCAGCAAAGATTTGGAGAATTCTGGTGACATGTCTCAGCATGAAGGCAATTCCAGGCTGGCCAAGCCAGATGAAGCTTCTGCTCTTAGCTTTCTTCTGGTACTGGTCAGGAGCCAAGACATGACCAGGTGGGACATTCTCAGAAGCTTTAAAGAGACCCACATTTTTAAAAAAGCACAGCAGCCCTCCACCCCTACTCTCCACCACCTCTCCAGAGCTGCCTGGGACCATTGGTGCTTTCCACAGAACCCAGCATGGTGTGGGGTCTGGGCAGCACTCAGCATCTCCCCATCTTGACCATGCCCCTACAAGGCCAGTTTTCCCAGCAGAAGTTTTGGCCCAGCAGTTTGTCCTCCCATCAGCAACACAAAACTGCACAGATGGAGGATTTCAAGGGGAAATTATTTAGATAAGAGATTATCAGGTATACCTCGATGTCAGCTGAGCTTATGGGCTTAATGCAGAATGATGAATCACCCATCCAAGCACATATTATTTTCCCTGGAGGCATTGTCCTGTGAAATTTATTTCCCACTGAAGGGCCTTGTAAATAATTTGTAGCAAATAAACCACAGTATATTCCAACCCTACATGTTCTAAAATCTGGACTCGTGTCTGAAGGCTGCCCTAAAACCCTTGAGATCTTTCCCTTCTGCCAGTTTCAGGAGATGGACCTATCTCTGCCTTCTGACCTTTTTCTGCTCCCTCACCCATTTTCCAAGCTTCCCTCTCCACTTCCCACTCCTGGCTGTGTGTTATGTATTCATTTCTCCATTCTCGTGGTGCTGGAGGACACAATTTGCCCAAAAGCATTTGCAAACCCAGGCATTGAATCACTCCCACCACCAGTAGCAGCCAAGAGGTGCTGGTGGGATTTGGAGGGCAGGGATTTTCCCTGGTGGGGAACAGTGCACAGAAGAACATGCTCTATGGCAGCTCTCTGCCACTGGCTTTTTCCAACAGCAGTGGATTTACTGGGGTTATCCAGGACAGGCTGTGTTGTCTCTTTGGCTCAAGCCATTTTTGAGGCTCTGTGTGGTGATTTTGGCAATAACTCCATTCTCTGTTCTCCACTCCATGGAATGGATGCAGAGAGACTTGTGTCCCAAGCATGGCTGAAAGATAGCAGACAGGTTCCTCCCTGGGGGTCTTCTCCATCCCCTGCCTGGGGATAATTCTAACACACAGCTCCTTTCCCTCTGCTTCACCTCACCCCAGCTCGCTGTTCTCCTCTCTTTCTGCCTCTTGGAGCTTCATTTGGAGTTGGACATTCACTGAGTTGGACTTCATGATCCCTTCCAACTCAGGATATTCTGATTCCATGATTTCTGGGCAGTCTTTCTTGTGTCCTTTTCAGCCATCCTTCACAGCAGAGACATCTCCACTCCCACCTTGGAGACAACATGAACCTGATGGCCAGAGATCAGCCTGAGCCCCACCACAGCCCTCCAGTGCAGCAGATCCTTTGGCCACCTCCAGAACCAGCCCAGCTCTTGGGGCATCAACATCCACTTCTCCTTGAAATAAGTTGGTGGAGGAGAAGGTCCACCTGGACACCTCCTCCAGCAACTCTGGAGCAATGGTTATGACAGGAGATGTAATGGGAAATGGCTCACAGCATGACCAGGGCTCCTTGCAACCAGTCTCAGGGCCTGAGGGGTTTTCTGAAATACTGAGGAGCGTGGGTGCTGCAACAGCAGATTTTCACCTTTCACTGGACATTAGGGGGGAATAATTTGTGCTGAGCAAAGTCTGCAGCAGTTGCTGCCCCATATCTGATCATCTCCCATGATAGGAGCTGGGCCCTATCTGATCCAGCAGTTATTGAAAACTCAGCTGAGTGTGACTGGGGTAATTTTTCAGGGTTTTCATGTTGCTCTTTAACCATGGTGAAAATTAAAGAGCCAACCGTGGAACGGGAGAAAGCGCTGTACTTTCACTATGACACTTTCTGGTAATGAGATATTTATTAATGTTCATTTCTTCTGAAAGGAAACAAACCAAACCCAATCCCTTATCTCTCTCTCGGTGTTTAAGTTATGAGTAACACGGGAAGCTTTTAGGCCATGAGACAGCAAATACACCCTGCTTGGGAGCCTGTGGGTGTAGGAGATGCAGTGATAAAGCCAAGATAGATCAAATCACTCCCATTTACCTACAGCTTTCTGCAACTCTTGAAATGAAGGAGGGATTGAAAGATGCTTTGTCTTTTTTATGAGAAAAGCAGCTGTGATTTAGCAGTTTAATCACTTTTGTCACAAAGAAATGCAAAACAAAGCCCATCTCCAGGATAGATATTTTTTTCAAAGCTACGTTTTGTTTCCTATCAGTAAGAAATGATTTTAAATGCTAATGGTGGGCTGAGACAGACACATAGGAAGCAAAGTCATTGCTTATGCAGCAGCCAGGCACAGATCAGCTCTCTGAAGCTGCAGTCCTACTCATGGCTTAGCAATGGTGCTCATGGTCAAACTCTGCTGATTTTGGGTGCTCAGCATGTCAGCACAGGCAGCTGGCTGACCTGAGGGTGATATGGAATTGGCCACGTAACCTTAGCACCTTGCAGGGTTTGGCTGCCAGGTTTTTGCCCTCAGGTGAGTTCAGAATGACTTTGTTGAACCTGCAGCAGGGCAGGGCTGGCTGCTGCAGCTCCCCCTCGTTCACAGCTGGCACACACACCCGAGTTCTGCCACTCTCAACTCCCTCCCACACTCCCGACTTGCAAACCCCTCACTGCTCCACACACGGCCTGGGCTGCCAGGAGATGAGTTTCTGAAGAAGAAGTAATTATTTCCTTTGTCATTGTGATCATGCTCATGTGATTTATCAACTGGGATGGAAACTTCACAGAGCTCTGCCAAGGAAACTGTGGGTCTCACCAAACCCTGCTGGCACTGCTCCCACCCCAGGGGCAGCTCCCTTTGCCAGCTGATTTCCCAGGTGCCCAGCCCCAGCTCCTCACAGGAATCACAGAATGGTTTGGGTTGGAAGGAACCTTCCAGACACCCCCTGCCATGGGCAGGGACACCTTCCACTGGCCCAGGTTGCTCCAAACCCTGTCCAACCTGGCCTTGGACACTTCCAGTGATGGGAAATGCTTTGGGATTTTTGTCTTGTACCTTCCCATTCCCTCTCCCTCACTGCAGCCCAGCTCTCCCAGTACTTTGGAATGAGCCAAGATGCACGCAGGGGAATCCATTTCCCAGCCTTGGTTGGTGTAGATGGGAGATGCAAAACAACCCCTGACCTCCACTTGGGGTGTTTGGTAGATGAGATTTCTCTGAAGGTGTGTGGTACAGCCATATTTGGGGCACATTATCCCCACAGCAGTCCAACCTGGTGTTCCCAGGCTCCAAACAAAGGCTTCCTAAGCCTTTCCAAAGAAAGGGCCACTACATTGTGGTGAATTTGTAATACATTTTGTGTTGTTACACCTTAAAAATGGTGGACAAAGGAGCCAAAGCTCACATGCTGCTGCCAGCCTGGACAAGAGGGGTTATACAAGATTTGGAAGTTTTATTTCCTCGGGAGCCTGTTTTAAAATCCAATTTTTAATTTCTTATTTGCTGGCTTTGATGTATGACTGCATTTCCCAGTGTCAGGCTGTGGCAGTGCAGGAAAAGGTCTTGCTATGCTGGAGAGCACAAGGGGTGATGGCTTCCCACTGCCAGAGGGTAGGGTTGGATGGGATTTCAGGGAGAAATCCCTCTCTGTGAGGGTGGGCAGGCCCTGGCACAGGGTCCCCAGAGCAGCTGTGGCTGCCCCTGGATCCCTGGAAGTGTCCAAGGTCAGGTTGGACAGGGCTTGGAGCAGCCTGGGACTGTGGAAGGTGTCCCTGCCATGGCAGGGGTTGGAATGAGTTGAACTTTATTTCAAGTTCCTTCCAACCCAAACCATTCTGTGATTCTAAGACTCAAAGATTGGAAGGGAAAAAGTCTTCATGGAGCTATGGAGAAGCACTTCTCCTGGGTGAGCTCTGGGAGACACTCGCTGGGTCAGTCAACAGCCTCCAATTCACTCAGGCAGAGGCACTGCATGGTTGTTCTTCTGGAGAAAGGCCTTTCCACAGGGCCTGCACCAGCATCCCAGCCAGGAGACACATGATGTTCCCATGTCCTCCCCTGGCTGCACACCCATCCTGGCCCCTGAGGTGGGCAAAAATGCAGGCAGGAGCCAATAAATGACATTTAGTTATACAAATGGGGAGTGGTGAGTGGAGACTGGGAGACTCTCACTTCAGTGAGGGGTGGATGGGAGTGAGGATTCCCAGGGGATGTGGGGAGACACCACACAAGGAACAGCAGCTCCCAGGTGGGTCTGGAACAGGAGACAGCACAGGGGAGAAGGCAAGAGCCAGCCTGGCTGGGAGGGACAGGTCCTGCTTCTCATGGGGAACTCCACCTCAGCCCAGAGCGGGGACGTGTTTGCAGCCACAGCCAGAGCTGCAGAGGGGGTGACTGCTCCTCACCCCCCCGGAGCACGGGCACCTCTGATCTGGGTGGCAGTGCTGGCTTGTCCCAACACCACAGCAGTGACAGCAGTTGTGAGATGAGCTGGCCCTTCACCTCACAGCCCTCGTGCACCTCTGCTGGCAGCATGGCTGGAGGCCAGGGGGTGCTCCTGGGGCTGTGCAGGTGACACCAGCACACCCTAAAAAGCCACAGCTCCAGCCCCTGGGAGGTGATCAATGCCATGGGACAGGACAAACCTCAGGCTGGGCTGCTGCACCCCTCGGCTGGTGCTCCACATCCACCCCACAGGCCCCACAGCAGGCAGTGCAGGCAGCGTGTCCTGTCCATGATGATCTGGTGCCATCCCAACACTGCTTAAAATTTCAAGGCATGTGGCAGTGCCTGGAGGAGGCACTGATGCACCATGAGCTTCCACTGCTTTGGACAAGCACCAGTGGCTCCCAGGAGTTTTGTTTGTCCCCCAAGGGACTGGCATGAAGCTGTGTGATTAGGTTGGATCTCAGGGCAAGGTTCTTCCCCCATGGGTGCTGGCACTGCCCAGGCTCCCCAGGGAATGGGCACAGCCCCAGAGCTCCAGGAGCCTTTGGACAGAGCTGCCAGGGATGCCCAGGGTGGGGTTGTTGGGGGGTCTGGGCAGGGCCAGGAGCTGGGCTGGGTCGTCCTGGGGGGGCCTTCAGCTCAGGATATTCCATAATTCTGTGATTCTGTCTCAGCCCAGGTGATGCCATCCAGTTAAAGATCTCAGCTTTCACTAAGAAAAATGAAATTTGAAAACATCTTGGACCCTTTAAGTCTCTGAAACAAGGAGGAAAACAGGCAGAGCTCAAAAGTTTTAGAACCTTATAATTTTGCAGTCCATACCCTGATCGCTGTGCCCTGCTGGCCCCTCACACCTAACACAGGGATCATTTATCATCTTCTGCACAGACTAGTGAGGACCCTTGCAGAAGACACTTTGAGATTCCCTTGGCTGCAGGTTAAAAGATTCCTCCTTAATCTGCAAAAAAAAATCTCTCAGAGTGTTTTTCATTGGATTTGTTTTTCTATTTTCACAGAGCAGAGGGAAGATCCACAATTTCAAAAAGGTCATATTTTCCCCTTTCAGCTATATACGTGTGCAAAAATTCAGAAAGTGTGTGTTGGTACAAGGTATTACCCACAAAGATTTGTTAGATTAAAACACAGATAACCATAATCTGAATTTCAACTACATTTCACTTGATTCACTCTATTTTTGAGTGAATGATACAAGATGTTCTCTGAGATGCCTTTAAAACACCCAAACATGGTCCTGTAAACTTCTAACCCATTTCTGTTGTTAACCTTCATTGAGTTTTTTACACCACAAAAAAAAAAAAAAAAAAAAAGAAAAAAAAAAGCCAACAAACAAAAAACAAGAAAGTGGAAAAGACAGGAAATAAACCCAAACAACCAGGTCTCAAAATGAGTAAAATTCAACTCAAACTTGTTGGCAAGAATCCTATCAAACTTGGCCTCAAAGCTGCAGGGCATTGTTGTGGTAGGGTGTACCCTGTTATTGTTATTTTCTGTTGGTGCTCATCCAATTTACGAGAAATCACAACTGAAAAGCTGAGATGTACAAGCCACAGCCCTGAGATGTTTGAGATGGAAAAGCAGGTATGACACAGGATGGAATTGGACTTGTGAGGCTGCAGCTGATCAGTGATAAATTATATATAAATTATAAATGCATTTTATCCTCGAAACAGTGTAGGAAAGATCCAAGAAAAGGCCCTGTGCCCCCACTGACCATGGCATCCTGTACCCACTCTGAGCTGCAGACAATGGTGCCATGATTGGTGGCTAGGTGTCCCTTTGTGTCACCGCTGGTTTCTTCTTTGCACACCAGTAAAACAAAAGGGTTTGAGTTCAGCACTTGGCCCAGACGTGGCCAGTGTGGGGTTGGTTCTCTCCATCAAACCTGTCCTTGTCCACAGCTTTTACCAGGAAGCAAAAGGGGACATCAAAATGTCCCTGTGCTCCTACTGGGAGCTGCACAGCTGAGGGGTCAGAGGAGTCCTTCAGGTGACAGCCTGTGGAGGTGGCAGCAGTGCCCAGGGTGCTGGGAGTGCCACACCAAGGCTGGCAGAGCAGACAGCCACAGCCCTCCCTCAGGGGACACCAAGCTGCAGGCACTGGGTTTTTTTCCTGCTGTAAGACACATTCCCTGCATCTGTGGGTCTCCAAGGATCTCAGCTTGCTCACAAATACTGCAATTCCTGAGCATTTGGGGTGCACAGACACACCAAGAGGTGCAATGAGAGCAGCAGCACTCAGCACACCCACCCTGCCCGTGTCCCTCTCCGTGGCAGGGACAGTGCCATGGCTTGATGGGTGAATCCCTGGATGGGGAATGAGACTGAAGCTGAGCAAGGAGCTGATCTGCTCCCACAGAGTCCTTCTGCAGGCATGAGGAGCCAGGGGAGAGCCCAGTGTGCTGCATTCCCCAGCTGGAGTCAAGGTGGGAGCCCCATCCCAAGACTCATAATCATCTGGATATCATAATCCTGGGAGAGGGAGAGGAAGAGGGAGAGGGAGAAGGAGAGGGAGAGGGAGAGGGAAAAGAGTTCCCACTACCTCCTTTCACACTGCAGGAGGGGAAGAACAGCTCTGTGGGGAAGAGTTTTAGGAAGACAGGGTCAGGAGCCACCTCCTCACCTGCAGAGTGAAGCTTTTAAGGAAATCAGCTTGCTGCTGGAATGCTTCTCATCAAACATGGATGAGACATTGAAAATTCCATTATGAAGATCCCCAGGAAAGGAGGCCAGGACCTCACCAGGAGGAGGTTATTCAGTGTGTGAGTGCAGAAAGGGGGATGTAAGTTTTGAAGGCACTGAGTGCCAACAGCATGGACAAAAAAAACACCCCAGGTGTTTATTGCAGAAAACCCAGCTGGGAATTCTCTCACAGCCAACTGATGAAGGACAGAGAGGTGACAGACCCTGGGCTGCCTTTGGGCTGGATTTCATTGCCCAGACCATCACACCTCTTGCAGGGAGGACTGAAGTGTGGCCAGCACATGGATTGACCCAAATCCTGCCAGGACCAGACACTGGTGGTGCTCAGGTGGCTCCTGTGCAGAGCTCCTGTGAGCCACCCCAGCTGAGCAGGAGTCCCCAAACACGGGGGACAAACATTTGGTGACATCCCCAAACATTTGGTGACATGGGAGATGTCACCAAAACCAGCTGGGCTGGGCCTTCCCTCTGCTCTGCTTTCCCACTCCCAACCACCCCCTTCCCAAGCCCCATAGGGCGCTCACTTCCATTAATGACCATTTCCAGAGATCATTTGTGCTGTTTTCATGGAAATTTCTACATCACAAAATGGCAATGGTCAGATATCAAAGTCATTTTCACAGAGAACAATGTCTTTCAGGGTTTTCCAGGTTATTACCCCAAGCAGTTTAAACAGCACTAGCAGGGAGGAGCTTACTCTTCACCCCTGTCACAAAATCAGTCTAGGGACAGAGGCAGCCATCAGGGTTGTCACCCAAATACCTTAATGTGTGACACACAGGGTGTAGCAGCCATAATCATAGAATCCTAGGATGGTTTGGGATGGAATTGACCATAAAGTCCATGGGCAGGGACACCTTCCACTAGACCAGATTGCTCCAACCTGGCCTTGGACACTTCCAGGGATGGGGCAGCCACAGCTCCTCTGGGCAGCCTGTGCCAGTGCTCCAGGTGATTTTAGGTTGTTTTAAAAGGCAAACCCAAGGTGAATGCTGGAGAAGTGCCTCCTCCAGATGTGTCTGGTGCATCTCTGTGCTGTTCACAACACAGAACAGCCTCAGTTTCTGCCACTCAGGCTCCTGTGTAAAGCCCAGCCCTGACTGTCCCAAAGTGGCTGCTGGTGGTGTCCCTCTTCCTCCCCTGTCCCTCCTCAATACCTCAGGACAAAACCCCCTTTTCCCAAATGCCAGGGAAATCTCCCAGCAGCTCCAAACCACCTCCCCCAGTCCTGCAGTGTGGAGTCAGACACTCCTGCACACACTCCTTGTCTGCAGCACAGAAACAGACTCACCCCTGCCTGCCCTTTACCTGGCAGCAGCAGATCCTTGCTCACTGCCAAGCTGCAGTGAATTTGTTTTACATGACCATAAAACAGGGAATAAAATGTCTCTGCCACCTGTTTCCAGAGAGCTAGGGGAATTTTTTCTCATTGCTTCTCTCCAGCTGTAAACTCAGCCTTTCTAACCAAACTCAGCCCTTCTTATCAAACTCAGCCCTTCTTATCAAACTCAGCCTTTCTAACCAAACTCAGCCTTTCTAACCAAACTCAGCCCTTCTTACCACACTCGCCATGCTCGTGTGAAAGGTGAGGGATTCTCCCCAACACAACAACCATTTTGAACTTCAAAGTCCAAATTCTGGCAGAGCTGGAGCCACTAACCAAACTTCTACCCCTTTCCCATTATGTGTAAAGCTAAATAACCCTTCTTGTGCATTTTTTTCCCTTGCAAGCCCACCAATAAAAGCAAATTATGCAGTAGGAGCCTGTGCAGCCCCTTCTGACCACCGTGGTGCAAGGGGCTGGGAGCAGACCTCACCTCTCCCCTGGGGTGTTCCTTGGCTCTGGGGACATGATGGATTTATGGCACAGAAATTCTGCCTGTGCCTTGTCTGCCTACAGGCACCACTTACCTGAACACCTCCAAATCTGCAAAGTAAAAAAAAAAAAAAATCAAAGCCACATTCCCCATGGGAAAATCTATCTTGGATAAAGGAAATTTAGCCTCATTCATGCAAGTGGGGCAGTCCTGGACTTCAGTGGTGTCAGGGAATGTGGGTGTCACAAGTGCCCATACTGAAAACCAAGACACATTGATGCTAACTCCGTTTTATTTCTGCTTTTCACTTGTCAAGATCCCAACAGTGAGCCAGACTTGCACAAAACATTCAAAGTTTACATGGAGCCACAGTTCTTTGTGAACAAAGTGCAAAAACTTCTGTATGGCCCACTTTGGAAGAGACCTGGAGAAGGAGCATGGCTTAAAATCACATCACCTAAAGGAAGGCCAGAAACCAGGCAGCCCATCAGTTTTCTGTGTTTTCTGTCCAATTATATTTTTCTCCTTTATTATATTATTTATTACGATCTCCTTATTTTCACCTCCTATATATGTTAGTCAGGTGCTAAACAAACAAAATCAATTCTGAACTTATAAAAAGCAATTGGAAATGTCTAGTCTTTTATAGTGAAATCTCAACTTAAGCAGCCCACAGCACCTGGAGAAAAATCAATCATCATTTCCATCCTGCTACGTGAGCTACTAAAATTAAGAATTGATGTTCAGCTGCAAAGGAAAATTATTTCAAGAGAACTACCTTAGCAACAGTTTTCAGTGTTCATAAACCTCCTGTTTACGGTCCTTCTCATGGCAGACAAACTCCTACATCCCACCATGAATTATAAATATTAACGAGGGATCCTGATTTACATACAGTTTCCATCTTAATGGGCATCAAAATTGCAAGCAGGGCAGCAGCACCACTTATGGTAATAGCAAGTAGTAAACATGTCCTCAGCCTAAAGAGGTCATAAACCAGGGTTAAACGCCCCTGTAATTGCAGCCTCTCCCATATCCAAACCAAAATTCAGATGGTTTTGTCAGTAGCCTTTCTATAAAGACAGAAATGGAATGGGGCATCTGAAGCAGCACTTAACTCTGATGCAGCCTAAATATTTCAGCGACGTGCTCTGCCCATTTGGAAGCACCACTCCCTGCATCTTCTTAGATTTATTTCAGCCCAGCCTATGTAACTTGTATGATATTATGTGCAAACCACATGAATGTCTCCCAGAGTATGCCACAGGCACAGTGAAAGCCATCCCTGCCTCCAAACCATCCCCAGCCCAGCAGCTCTGATTATTAATGAGCACACTGGTGATTTCCACACCACCAGCTGGAAGCTGCTGTTTCTCCAGCTGTGTGACACCCTGAGCAGCCAGTGCTGTCCCCTCCAGCCCACCTGGCTTCCCACGGGCTTTTCTCAGCCCTTCTGCTGGGGTTTGTGGTGGCCACAAGAGTCACCTCGCTCAGGTGGGGTTTGTATTCAGCCTGTGGCTCTCGGGAGGTGCCTGGGAGGACACAGCCCCCTCTGCCCCCCAAATGCACCCACAGGAGCTTGGCTGCCTAAAGAAACGGTGAGGAGGGTGAAGACCACTGCACCAAACCCAGGGTTTTTTACGTTTTTCCCAACCAGTTTTGATGCAGCTGGTTCTCCCAGCCGCTGGTTTCTCGCCCATCAAGCCCTGGATTCGGTGCCACTTACAGCAGCCTCTGTTCATCTCCTTTGGCTCTTTGCTGGGTGCAATGAGCACCTGTGATGTTGTCTCCCCGAGCCCATCCCCTCGGTGAGGAGCATTCCCACCTTCCCGGCTGTCCCGAGGCCGGGATGGGGACACTGCTCCTCCCTCTGAGGCCAGGAGGGGAACACGGCACGGCTCTGTCTCTGCTTTTCTCGCATCTGCTTCAAAAAGATTGCAGTCAGCTTTGAGAACTGAATAACTGACTTCGATAGGGAAATTACTGTTCCAGCATACAGCAAATAGCAGTGCTCTAGAACACTGTTAAGTCACAGACTGGAAAATGAACTTTAATAAAAAGCATTCCAGTAATGTGTTGTGACAGCTTTTAGTGAAATCAGCTCCAATAGTTTGATTCTCCCAGGAACACGGCGAGGTACTCCCACAGCCTTGAGCCATGGCATCGGCATGCAGACACTTTTATGACAAATGGCCCCAGAAATCCAAATTACAGCTGCAGCAAATGAACAGTACGTTGAAAATTACACGGTGGCTTTTCGTCCGGGCCATCGTGCTGGTACCTGGGTGTGCACTGACACCTAGTGGGATGGCCTCGGGCTGGGAGCAGAGGGGTAAACTGGGTTATTTTCTTAAATAATATCAACAACCAGCCCCTCCCGATGCTAAACCTCCGTGCCCATGGTGGGGTGGTTGGAACTGAGTGTTCTTTGGGGTCTTCCCCAAAGAAAATCATTCTATGAGTTTATAGCTGCCGGGAGATGACAGTGTTGGGTTATTTGTGCCCCTTCCTCTCGTGCAGGTAACGTGGTTTAGTTTTGATTTCTGAGTGTTGCACCTCTGCCATGTAAAGGGTGAATTCATCACTTCTCTTGTTTCTGCTCTCCCTGCCCGGGTCACCCCCTCCTCATTTATGGGCAGAGGTGGGAAGACCAGCAGGGATTTGGTGTGGATCAATGGAAGTCTAAAGACGCAGGAGTGGGGAGAGCTCAGCCAATGGCTCTGATGTTGAAATTCACCGTGCTGGTCAAACTGCAGGGTGCCAAAATCAGCGTGACCATGCTGGGAGTGCAGGCTGAGGAACCTTCCCACAGCTCACCACAGAACCCCAGGACGGGTTCGGTTGGAGGGAGAGTAAAGCTCCTCTCATCCATGGCAGGCCATGGACAGGGACACCTTCCACTGGCCCAGGGTGCTCCAAGCCCTGTCCAGCCCGGCCTGGCACATTGCAGGGATGGGGCATCCCTTATCCACGGCTCCTCTGGGAGGTTATGGATAGCCCCGGGGGACTCAGTGCCCTCCAGGGAACCAGGCTGCTTTCAGCCCCGGGGTATGGGACGCACCTCTGCCCGAGCCAGGGGAACGCGGCACGTTTGGGGCCCAGCTCCGGGGCAGGAGGGTGGCACCATCGCAGGGCCCCACGCACGGAATCGGGCACGGGTTCCCAAAGCGGGTCCTGCTGCACGACAGGAACCTCGCCCGGAGCAGGGTCTGAGTTACGGGTGAACAGCACGAGGAAGGTTTGTCAGAAATGCTTACAGGCCAGCAGTGCCCCAACTGCTTCACAAACATTCCGGCCCATTTGCAGCCCCAGTTCCGGACAGGAACCGCACAGGAGCGGTGCCAGCCACCACGGCCTCGTCCCACACGGCACCAGCACCTTCCTAGGCTGTAACACCTCATTTCTTGGGAGCGTCACAACGCTCGTTATCTTTATTTTGCGGCTTGAGAGCAGCACCTAAAGCGCTGCCCGCTTCTCCACTGCCCTGCCATCAAGATGGTTGGTTACAGACTCCAGAGAGGCACGGCAGAGACCCTCCCGCTTCTCTGCGAGCAGTCCCGGTGACGATTCCCGCAGCCAGGGCCCCACAGCCCCGCCGAGGCGACA
The DNA here is from genome assembly GCA_013389925.1 of Aegithalos caudatus. Taxonomy (NCBI): domain Eukaryota; kingdom Metazoa; phylum Chordata; class Aves; order Passeriformes; family Aegithalidae; genus Aegithalos; species Aegithalos caudatus. The sequence goes on along the minus strand of WEIU01007894.1, from coordinate 6,806 downwards.
GTAGCACCCCAAAAGCCGCCGAGGCAGCCCCGATACCTCCGAGCTCCCGCACAGCCCCGGATGCGGCCTCGCCGCGCCCGGCGCTTCCGCCAGCGC
>WEIU01007893.1:89600-101988 GCA_013389925.1 Aegithalos caudatus | reverse complement strand
CAGACCTGTCATGCAGAAATTTTTCCATGATAGACAGAGGTTTTCCTGTTTGACGCCTAAACACAAATCTCACACAGAATTCCATAAGGATTTTCCCAAATAATTTTAAAGCAGTCCAGAGAGAATATAGCTTGAAAAAATGATCGAGAGTCAGCTTTCTGAATTTTGTAGGTAGCTCAGCTGTTTATTTTCTGCATGACTTTGGTCAGGATCACAGGCATGCCTCAGGATACTCACTAGAATTTCAAAGGACCATGCAAAGTAGGGAAACCAAGACTAATTAAAGAACAAATGTGCTGCTCTTATTACCGAGCCAGTGACGTCTTAACAGTGGCTCACCAGAATATCCAGCATTTATCACAAGCCATAAGAGAGGTTTTGACTAGGAGATGGGAGTAGGTGGCCTCTTGAAACCTTTTCCAACTCACCTGATATTGTAAAAGATATCACTTTCCAAATGTCATGTTGTTTAGTAGTGGTGGTTATAGACCAGAAGTAATAAAAACAGTAATTAAAAAAATACTATTAGGCTTTCCCATTTAGTAAGCTTTAGCTTATAAATACTTTTTTTTGATATTCAGGTAAGCAACCTTTTCTAAATGTATGACTATTCAAAGTGCTGATATTTAGTCTATGTCCCTTGAGGAAAAAAACCCCAACCTATCAAATTTCTAATATATTAGTGGTATTTATCAAACTCAAAATGTGTTCTCTGAGTAGTATACAATTCACAGCAAAATACTTCTAAGTTTGTTCATTTCATTATCACAGTGAGAAATGCCAAAACAACAGCACTTTGAAGAACTAAAACAGCTCCCTCACACTGATTTTTTGTGATTTCATCCATAAATTAAGTAATCTAAGATTTATTCCAGAAGCAAATAGGAAGTTATGAAAAATCACACAGTTATATAAACTGTCCTTTGTTCATAAACAAATGAGAAGGAAACAAATATTCCAAGATTAAGAACACGTAATGAAAAATAAGTGTCAGCCAGCTACTCCTGAAATAACTGATCACTTGTCTGAACTTTTGAGTGGGCAGATACTGAAGTGCATGTTTTTGTGATTGGTCCTGACTAAATCAGCTGCAGTGAAAACTAGGCTTGCAGTAAGAAAGATATATATTAAATTATTTAGTATTTGCCAGCCACTATCCTCAGCTCCTTATGTATTATTCTAGAATTCCTGGAGCCAACTCTTACTTCCCCCAAGGCTTGAGTCTGCATATATGAAGGCAATGGGTATCTTACTCTTGACTTCAAGTGGAGAATGACTAAGTTCTGAACTTGATTTACCTACAGTCCTCAGTTGTTTATCATAAACCAAAGTTAGGGCTAACATTGTATTGTTATTCTCACTAAAACCTTTGACCTTACTCACCAAGTAATTACAGCTCAAAATTTGTTTCTAATAATAGCTGAGAAAATCCAGCCTGCCCTGGAGCCAGGAAAGAGGCATTGATCCTCACCTATGAAATTTCCAGGAGGAAGCTCTAGCAAGAAACATCCAAAGCAGACTGTCCCCTCCATTGCACTGCATCTGAGCAGAGACTGAACCACCTCAATAGCTCCTACAGCAAGCACTGACATTGTTTCAAGACCTTTTCTTGGACAAATGATCTTCAGTAATTCTCAGAATGAATTTTCTTATTCTGAGAAGGAAGAGAAAGGCAATATAATTTGGAATCATGATATATCTTTGTAAGATTTTTTAGAGGGGAGAAAAAATATTACTTCACACTCAATATGCATTTGGCTTATTATGACTCTGCCTCTTCTGCCAGAATGGTATCTGTACTGTATCACAGAAAATCTTATAACACCAGTCATGTAAACGCAAGGACTGTTGTTGCCCTAAATTTCTGGAGGAACTCTGCCTCATAATTTTATTCTGAATTTTCATAAGAAAAAAGAAGTGGTGATATTCATTTTCCGTCAAAGTGTTTTGTGACCAATGATGGGCATCCAAATAGAAGTAAATTGCAATAAGTACATTTACATTACATAAGTACTGGTAATCTCAGTCTTGTCTGCTTCTGTGTTCTCTTTTAGGGCTGTAAGTGAAACTCAGCTTTGAATTAGGAATTCAGCAAGCACCCACCTTGGAGCTGGGTGGCCCTGACTAACCTCTCACAACTTTCTGCACAGCTGCTTCAGGAAGGTAGCAAGTGCCCAGGCAGAAATCTCTCACATACTGATCAGGAAATCCTGTTGGATGTCGGTGTGAGTGCCTTCAAGAACAGTTGAGAATTAAATTCAGAATATCACCAGCTACCACATTCTGTTCACAAAAGAAAGGATGAGCCTAACTTGTATTCTAGGGAAAAATGAGATGAGCAACTAACTCTAGGAGGGAATTTAGTGATGCAGATCCTGTGTAGAGGATCCATTCCTTTAGGCTGGCGGAAATAGTCTGAGGAATGTGATTTGAGATTTCCCCTCACCTCAGATTAGTATTGGCTGAGATTCCTTCTTAGCAATAGAGCTTTATAATTCTTTCACTTCAAACCCACTACTGAAGTTGCGTAGTAATTAAAACTGGGTTCTGTAATCTAGGGGGAAAGTTCTTAAAAAACTAAATTTTGTGGTGTCAACTTTATTGAATATAGCCTCTAATTTATTTTCCTCTTTGTTACCAAATAAAAACAACAAACAGAAATTATCAAGATATTTCCAGCACAGAAATAAAGCTGTATGATTACTTAAATCAGCTAGAGCAGAGTAAGACATACTTCCCTTTCTATGGTCAGTCTTGGTTTCTTTAAATAAAAGAAAGACACAAGACAAGCAAAATATTTGTAACAAAAAAAAGTTGAGATAAATTTTGTAAAAGTTATTTAATCTCACAGGTGTACATTTTTTAAAATAAAAACTTGTCAAATAAGATAGAATCCAACAATTAAAAAGATTTGACAGTGAAAATTCTGTGGCTGCTCCACCCTGTCCTAAATTAACATGAACAGTAGCAGAAAGGCATGTGTGCTCTTAGAACAATTTCTTCTTGTTTACAATTGCAGTAGGCTAAAATGAGTCATTGTTCTGTACAAAAAAAGAACTATGTGCTCACAAAATATGTTTTGGTACTATCTGAAAAGTTTCAGTAAATTAGAACGTCAGAATGATATATGCAATTTCTTTGAATATCTATTTGTCAGTCATGATGCCAACAAGAATGAAGAGATATACAATTTCTTGGAATTCTGTTTCATACTGATAACCTAGAGGACAAGATCTATTTTTATTTGCAACTGCTCAAAGGGCAGGCATTATAAAATTAAATTAAGATCATTGCAGTATTTGTCTCAGGAATTTCTGAAATAGAACATTTTCTAGGGTTATAAAATTATATGTAGCATCTTAGAAAATGTTAAAAATTCTTTTCATCATGAATTTCTCCTTATACAGATAATAAATATAGTGAATTTTTATGAAAGACTCCTATATTAAAACATAAGCTCCAAAGATATTATTTTTAAAGTTTCCTGCACTAACTATGAGCATGCACAGTTTTAATGAAAATTCAAAGGCATTAGAATAAGACAAGCACTTTGTGCTTGAAAATAACTCAGAAATTAATTGTTAAGTGTAATTCTGCTCAGGTTAAATTTTGGCAGATATTATAATGCCTATATAAATACTACTCTTTTCTCAGTTTAATAATTTTTTTCCTTTTCTCTTGCCTTTAAAAACCACCATATATTTCAGTAAGTTTTCAAATCAGTTGGAGAATAATGCATACAATACATAAACACAAACTTCAATATATATTACAAAAGATCCATGAAGGATTTAATCTATTCTTCAGCCTCAGTGTTGAAACATAAGCTGACTTCAGTGGAAAAAAATTAGGTCAAGGGGTTTTAGACAAAGAATGAACCACACTATTTGTCTGAAAATTCAGAGAAGTAGATAAAGAGGCTAAAATCTTTGCTTCAGGAATGGAAAATCAAACAGAAAGGAGACATGTTCCTTCCTGTAAGTATTCTCCATGAAACAAACTACTAGAAAGGTAAATCCCATGTACTTTAGCAAATATTCCAGGAAAGAGTATATGTGTTTTGTGGTAGAGGAGAGCACCAACATAGAAGAGGGCTTTTGACTTTCTTTGAAGGTCACAAAAAGGACAGAGCAAGAAGGACTTTTAAGAACAATATCCTGTCACATCAAAATCAAATATCAAAAGACACTAGAAAGTACGGAAACAAAAGCATTAGCAGCAAGCTTGCCCCTCATTTCTCTATTGACCCAAAAACTTCCATAGAAATGAAGAATTACCTAAATTACCATATTAGGCCTACCGTGACAGCCATTTGGTCTGAATGAAAGCACTAACCCAGATGTGTGCAACCCCTTTGATGATGTTAAAGATGCTCTTGTTTTGCTGTGTTTTACATAATAAGAAAAAACACAAAGAAAGAAAACAGGCCTTACCTCTATGAAAATCAAAATTCAATGAACCCAGGAGTTGAAAAATTGCACCTTTATTTCTCACTGTATCTGGACATACATGCAGGTAAAAATTAGGGAAATAAAAATTTTAGTGGAAAGAATGAACGGACAGTTATCAGAGCCTCCTATTCCCACTAAGATCAATTTAATGAGTAGAAATACTAATGTTCCCATTCCCAAAACTTGAGTAGAATATGAATTTTAAGAAATTGAATGGGGTCAGAAGTGTTGGCTCTTTCCCTGTGTTTGCTGTCTTTTCTCCACGGATTTGGCAGTGAAGTTCATTAAGTTCACAATAGAAATTTCTGCTACTTCACAACACATCTCATTATGAAAGGGATTTATAAAACCCATGCTGATTGTAGCAATGGGGGCTGTCTTACAGAAAAAGCAGCAGCTGGACAGGTAAGATTCCTAGAATTTCAGGCAGACTGTAAATGAGAGCAGAATGGGAAAAGACTCGTTAACTTCTCCATATAAAGTCCACTTTAGTAACTTCGACCTGTCACTGCTTGAAAAATCACATCAAAGATTATTTCAGAGGGCTTTCTACAATTTTAGCCTCAAAAAAGGTGTTCAAACTTTCTGAGGCAATTCATTAGAGTTTATGTGAACTACAAAACATCAATGAAAGCTGCTTGCTCAAGAAAACAAATTATAATCAACTTTCATTGCTATTAAAACACATCTGTTTTGGCTACATGGAATTCAAATGAAATCCCATGTGAATTAATGTGTAAAACCAGCCAAGTTTAACAAGTGTTTATGACTTCATTTCCAAAGTAAATGTCATAAAAAAGACTTTATCATTGCTTTGATTTCTGTTCACACAGAAAAATTCCTTAGGATTTTGCAGATTAAATACAAGAAAAAGAGAGAATTTAAAACAAATATTTAAAATGTGGAGTGTACCTCATTGTATCATAGATATACATTTTTCTTTGAAGAAACATCAATTTAATAAGGAGGAGGGTGTGGATAAAATGCAATCACTTGGCCAAACATCCCAGTAACCCACCTTGAAAGAGCTGGTAATTTCAAAGACAAGTTACAATAAGTTAGCACAAAAGGAACACCAGAGAAGAAAAGGAGACAGAAGAGAGATTGGAAAGAGCTGTAAAGCCTTCTATTAAATATTAAAATCTTCTCTCAGAAAGTTGGTTGTTGATTTTACAGCATAAAAATATAAAAACCTTACATGAAAAACTTAATCTCTCTATTCTGTAAATCACACTGTTTCTTGAGAACATGTGTATATGTATTGGGAATTGGGGAAGAAAAGGCACAGACTTTTTAAGCAGGAAGCAGGAAGGCTGTATAAATATTACTTCCCTGACCACTATCTGAAAAGCTCCACTCTGAACTTCAAATTTTTCCAGGTCTTATGAGGTTAGTTTTGTATTCAGTTGCACATAAAACTATTTGGAAGAAAAGATGAGTTTACTTGCACCTTATAAATTAATGTAACAGACTTTATATTTTTTTTCAGTCCCAATTGGCTTTCCAGCATACAGTGTTACATGGATGTAACTACTGACTTTTAAAGAGATACCTGTTATATAGGTTGGACAGGTATACTTGTAAAACACAATTTATGGGGAAATATCAAACTGACCACAAGCATTTCAGGAGTCCCAGGAATTTTCCAGTCTACGAATCAAAACGAAGAGGAGAAAAGCAGTGGTCTTAAGAGGCTGTTGCCTTATGGTGTTTTACATTGTTTGAACAATTCAATCTTTCATCTCTAATAAATCTTAGGAGTGCTTATTCCTCCTAAGACATCAAAAAGAGATGTCTTCCGCAGTATTTTTTTGCTTACCTAAATGTAGCAGAAAGCTGACTCATGGGGGACTAATAGGCGACATGAAAAGACATGTGGCCAGCATGACAAGGCAGATGATTCTCTCTGCTCTGCTCCTCTCGGGTGAGACCAGCACAGGAAAGACACGGGCCCACTAGAGCACATCCAGAGGAGGGCACAGAGATGATCAGAGGGCTTAAACGCCTCTCCTGTGGAGACAGACTGAGAGAATCAGGGCTGCTCAGCCTGGAGAAGGCTCTGGGGAGACCTTATTGCAGCCTTCCAGTATGTAAAGGACACCTATAAGAAATATGGGGACATTTTAGATGGGTTGAGATAGGACAAGAGGTAAAGGTTTTAAACTGAGAGGGTAGATTTAGACATTTAGACTAGATACAAGGAAGACATTTTTTAAAAAGAGGATGGTGATACACTGGGAACAGCTTGCCTGAGGAGGTGGTACATGCCCCATCCCTGGAACCATTCCAGGTCAGGTTGGATGGGGTTTTGAGCAACACTACCCACTGAAAATTACCCATTGCAGGAGTGTTTGACTAGATGGCCTTTAAAGGTCCCTTCCAACCCAAAGTATACTATGGTTCTGTATGTTTCTATTGCTATTGCATATGCCACTAAACAAGAAATTCCCATCTTTCTTTTAGACATGGACTTATCCTGGCATTCTACATAGGTTCTTCATAGACACCCAGATACATGATTATGGAGAAAAAATTATTAGCAATATATATTTTTTTAAAGTCACAAGTGCAGAAATGCTAGTGTAAGTAAAAAAATGGAGATGATTGGGTGAGTAAAGATGGAATTAGTATACACAAGATTTGATCAGCAAAGGTACAAACTGCATTAGCAAATGTGATTGCATAGATAAAGGAACTGCATAAAATAACTAATTATTACATTCACTCTTTTTTGTTTTATTTTTATTATTCTGTCAAGTATACTTCATTCTGATACACTTGTAGGACACAATGCAAGGCAAAAAAGTGTCTGCTCTACCATATCACTACGCAGTACTAGAGTACTGCAGTACTACAGTACTCAGTAATACTGCATAGTGGCATCTTATTTCTCTGTTCTGCTACAAATTTTCACCGTATTTGAAAAACATTTGATATTCTTAAGACTTCTACACCTATTGGAAACCTTTAAATCTATCAATGAGTTTAAATGTCACTTGGAGAAATACAGGAAAAGAGACTTGTGATAAGGCACTAGGCTTAGGCACTAGACTGTGATGAGGCTTTCAATGCTCTTTTTAAACTAAGAAATTATCCATTAAAAAACACATTAAGAAAATATTATTTGTGTGTAGAATCAAGCACTTAACAATTAGGAACTGCTTGAGTTTTCATTGGTTTTGACTGCTTTATGATACAACCTTTACCTACATAGTCTTATCTTCAAGCTCATTCTCATCATGTATCACACTTCAGAACTGCTGTACAATGCTGACAAATCAATAACACTGAGTGTTTCACAGACTGCCAGTAGAGCATGTTCTAGATGACAGGCTTATTACATTATTGGAAGTCATGTCTAAACATATAAATGTTTAATGCCAAGTTTAGTGAAGAAATCACACCACAATTCATAGAATTCAGTCTTGGCTTCCTTTTGCTGGAAAAACTGGCAGCCAGGTTCTGAAGAGTGATTGATTTACACCACTAATTGTTATCTTGAATGGAGATCACATGCAATCCTTTAAATCTGTGTCTCCCCTTTGCTAAATAAGGTAATTATCACTCTTTTTGTGGAGTTGTGGTGAAAACAAGTACCTGTACACTTCTGAGACAGAAAGATGGAATAAAAACGTGGGTGAAGGAATTAATCACTTTCTCAGAAAAGCAGAGTTTGAATACGGCAAAATATATGGGGTCCTGTACTGTTTTATTGTCAATTAATGAGGATTATTGTGGGTTTTTATCTAGGCCTTTAACAAAATGGGCACTGTTTTAAACTATGCTTCACAAGATGTTTTCTGTAAAAAAATCTATTAAAAACCAGCTTCTGTAAAATACTATAGTAAATAAACCTTTACTTATTACTGCTTTACATACTTTACTTATTCATTTAACAGAATTTACTTTCTTTCCAATATTGCTAAAGTGGAGCTCTGGAACTTGTTTCAGAGGTCATGGAATGAGGTCATGGAAAGGTGGTTCTGTGAGCATCTGCAAACTTTGACAAAATGGCTGTGAAACAGTGGCACCGATTAATAGCTCATACCCTTTACACCTTATTTCTATATTACCAAGGTTGATCTGGAAATTCTCAATATGGAAAAAAAAATGTAGCTTCAGATCCAAATCTTCTAACATTTAAATGATCTTATAGATCCTCAAGAACTGTACTTGAAGCAATCAGAATAAAAGCCTGTTCGTGTGATAAAGAAGTGATAAGAGAAGAAAAAATTATAAATTAAGATTTTAAAATTGCTTTACATTACATAGAATATATAAATTCATTTAACAAGAGGAATGAGAGATGTTTGTATAAAGGCTTTTGCACCAGCTGATGACCAGATTTCAAAAACATGATATGAAAGATGCCAAGCATGAAACCTTAACCTACTATTGAATTATAACACTGAAAGACCTGTCATTTATTTCACTGTGAGAAGTTCTTTATTCCAGCTCCCAGCAGGATTTTGATCAACAAAACTACTAATTTGCTCTGAGTTTATCCCACAAGTACTTGAAAAGGAGGAAGCATTGGGAAGAATTTCGCATCACTGTAGGTTTCTTTTTCTAGAGAAACTGGAACATTTTCACTGTAAGCAGCAGCAGCTAGTTTTGCATTTCAACAAAGACCTGGAGAGAAAAATCTACCTCCTTAAAAATTGCAGTCTTGCATATAAGTTAATGTATGATTTATTACAATGAAACTATTTACAACTTTAATAATATTTACAAGCTTTGACTCAGAGCTCTGCCTCCTCTGTTAGACACTAGTGTGTCCTCCCTTCCTGCTGGAGCTGTGGTGATTCCATACAGGGAAGAATATAAAATTCAGAGAGTGAGAGGGAGCTGAGGCATGCAACACAGAGTTCTGGATCTGAAACACCAGCAAGTGGCTACATAAAAGACATAGTGACACCTGCTTTTTGAGGTTTGCAAACTCTCCTTGGCAATTTACTGTGATGTAACTTTAAAAAAATATATCCTTTCCCCTTTTATGGTTTTATGCTTTATGCTTCATTCTCTCTTTACACCAAAAAAGGCACCAAAATTCTGATTTATACTCTCATTTTTTAAGGACTTCTGGGCTTTCTTATTCTGGTTTCCTAATTTCAAGGTATGCCAAGAACTGAATATATCAGCTGTCATGCTTTTAGTTACCTACTTCTAAAAAGTCTGCTTTTGTCATAGCTGACCCAGGTGTCCAGGCAGTTCTTACTTATGAAAATCATTTTGTCTTGATAAAGCAAAACCAAAAATGTCACTGCTTTATAAGTATCAAGTATTTGAACTCCAAGATTAGGTGGAATAGTTTTTTACAGTTTTCTCAGTAGAAGAGATGGCCCATGCAGACTGACACTTTCTCCAGTAACAGTGGAGTCGCCACTCCAGTAACTACTCTGGCTTTCTAAAGTCTGGGAAGTGTCTTAAAAGCTTATTTCCATTCTAACACAGTCTCAGTAACTAAGACATCCACTGCAACTGATGCTGTCACAAAATGGGAGAAGGAACCTGTGAAAGACTTTCCCAGGTTGGATGACTTTTTATAAATCATATTCTCATACTCTTTTTGCATGTTTTACTTCTTTCTACATGTCTTTCCCTATGTCTCCATCTTTCTATATATTGTATACCACTATGCTTTGGGTCCTCATCACAATTCCCTAGCACACTAAAAGTAACATCAGAATTTTCTCCTTAAAGGCAGATTATTTGCAACATTCAACTTTACAAATTAGATAACAAGAACAACCGCACAGACATAGGATAGTCTAAGTCGAAAGGTGGCTGTTAAGATGATCTGGTCTAAACTCCTGAAAGCAGAGGTCTAGATTAGGTTACCCAGGTCTCTGTCAAGCCAAACTCTTAAGTCCTGTGAGGAGCTTTGCACTATTTATCTGAGCAACCTATTCCAGAGTTTAGCTGTTCCCACAGGGAAGAAAATCTTTCCTGTGTCCAGAGGGATTTTTTTCTGAAGAACTTGTGCCTACAGCCTCTTGTCCCGTCCTTGGGCATGCTTGAGAAGAAAGCAACTCCCTCTCCAACACAGCTGCACTTTGAAGTACTGTAAGACTGAAACTGCATCACTCCAAGCCTTCTTCTCTCCAGGCTGAACAAACTCCATTCCTCTGATTTTCTTCTCAGGGATTTCTTCACATGCTGTTCCACCATCTCACTCTCTTACTTGGGTATCTGAACTACAGTAAGAGTATTGAACAACATTGCTTCTTAATGTGTGTATTTAGAAAGCAAAGGAGAATCACTTCAAAGCCTTCAAAAACAAAACCATATCATTCTAACACAACTCCCTAAAGCAACTTAAATCATTCATTTGCTAGGACACCATCCTTGCAGAAAACAAAAAATCAAGTATTCAAAGTAAACAGCTTTAAATTTTGTCAAATCACAAATGCGTCAGACATGAGTTGTGTGCTAATACACATGCACAGGAGAGAAGGGAAGAATGAAATGCTGGATTTGAAGGGAACTGACTTCTGAATTATTTTTCAATATTTATGGTCCATGAAGACACCATGTGGAGTGATGCAGAATAACAGGCTTAGAATTCAAGTACAATCAAAACTAGAGCTATAGAGGGCCTTTTTCTGACATGTCTGAGGTCACTTGGACCCAGAAATAAACCTTCTATACTCTGAAGGAAGTGAGAAACAACCAAACAGTACAGGCACAAGAGAAGAGAGTTATGAGATTGTTTGGGTATGGTACTGCAGTACTGCAGCTAAAATAACATATCCTCGCCTTGTCCTTTCTTTGCATGCCTGGATACGCATTTGCAGCCTAACAGCTGCACACTATTTTGGTCACTGTTGGATGTGGACTTTCTCAACCACAGCACTTTAGGTTGTATTTCATATTTTAATTCCACTTCAGTTTTATAACAACTTATGAAATCTATTTGCATCTGATTTTGAGAATAGCTGTTTTACTTAAGTTATGAAAAAATGTCACCTATGAAGTCCAGAGCATCATGTAGATAACCCTGAAGAGAAACATGCCCCACCTCTGTAACAAAGATTGACAGAAATTATCTGCTTTGAATCTTTATGTTTTTAAATGAACCAGCAAAAACCAGAAATAGTTCTAGAAGTCTCCACAAAGTTTTTCTTCAATCAATAGCCACAGCATTATATTCAAAAGAATGAAAACTTTGCAAAGCACAATTACAAATAAGAACTGAGCTATCTTCTGAGATCCCATGATGTGACAATTCCTTAATTCCATTGCCATTAAACACACTTTAAATCACAATATTAAAATGTGAATGAAGAGCAGGAAACTCTTCATGTTAAGTGCAGCAAGCTGCAAAGAATCTCACAGCAACAGAGCAAAATAAATGGATGCTCCATGATGCGGACAAAATTGGGAGGTTCTCACACAGCCCCTTAGAAACTTAGCAGCTCTCCCACTCCTATTTGCAGGGAGAATCAGGATAACAGGTACAGAATAAAATATATATATAATAAAATTTTTAAATAAAATAAAAGACACAAGAAGAAAAATATTTTTTACAGATCTTCCAAATCTGTATCTCATGAAAGTAAAGCATATAAAGAACAGACTATGTAGCCTGTAATGTGAAAGTACTAAATCAGATTTCTGCAAGACTGATTTCTGCTACTTAAAGCAAAAATGTCAGCCTACAAGTTATATATACAACTCTTTTAAACTCTAAATGGAAAAACTGTAGCCAAAAAGGAAAATACTGAAAAATGCAGGTGTAGAAGAATAAACAGAAAGAGACAGGATAAAAATAGAGCCAGATATTAAATTGTAAAAATAGAACCTATTACCTCCTTACCATTTAGTATAGCGGCAAAATCTTCATGTCATAGCATAAGCTTGCAGGAAAAAGTCAAGGTTTAAAAACTCATCAAACCCAAACTCTCTGAAGAATTACCTGTGTTTTGGGCTTTTTT
>WEIU01007893.1:65532-81129 GCA_013389925.1 Aegithalos caudatus | reverse complement strand
CTCCCCGGCAGCCTCGGCCGTGTCCCGGCACAGCCGCGTGCGGTGCCTGCCGCCTCTGGAGAGCGGGTTCTGGCACTTTGGTCCCTTTCTGAAACAGTGCCAGCAGGCTCAGCTCGAAGCAAGCGTGTGCAGTGGCGGATACGTGCCAGGAGAGCAGGGAAGGCTCTGGTGCTGCCGAAAGGGAGGACAACAAGCTGGGTGTGAGGCCTGCTCTGCTGACGGATTTAATTTCTTGGGTGTGACAGATTCCATGGGGAAAGAAGGCGGGGGGAGAACCTTAAGTGTTTGCAGATTAGATCCTGCATTAATTACTTTGTTCAAAAGCCTTCAAATTATTTTTTCGGTGTTGTGCTGGATGATTTGGCATGCAGATTTAAAATAAGAACATTTTGAATAGGGATATCTTTTAAGGAGAGAGATCAGGTGGTGATCGTGGAAGTCTTTTGTTTCTGTTTTTGTAACATGCTCTGCTCAGGAGCAAGGTTAAGTCCTGTTTGCTTCGAAGCAGCTTTCATCCCTCCCTTCTTGGAACAACATTTTTGCTTTTCCTGTTTCCCCGTTTTTTCTTTCTCTTTTTCTCTAGCTGTAATCAGGGAAGAAATTAAAAATATGTAGTTACTCATGTTTAGTAGAATTAAAGCATAATAGAAGGCAGATTTGTGCCTCTTTGGCCTTGCTGATGGAAAGAACATGTTCTTGTCAAAAGATGTTACTTTAATTTTTTTACTAATAGTCCATGTAGTTCTGATTTAAATTTTTCTAATGTTATTTCACTGAACTCAAATTACCATTGATTTGAGTTCCTAAACTTTAAAACTCAGGATTTCATTATAATATGTTAAAAATAATATTTGTAAGGTATTTTGTATGTGTATATTTAAAAGGATATTTCAGTATGCTGATGTGCATGTATTCTCACAGCTGTGTGTATAAATATTTGGTTATCCACTTTGAAAATGTCTCTTTTAAATTTATATTTCATAATATTGTTATATATAATGATTGTGTGTGGTATATATTTCATATATATATTATCTCGTAATAATTTAAATCAACTATTAAAAAAATAGCTATGTTGGTCCTAGGGTAAGAAGCTTGACTATAAATTAAGAATGTTTTTTAAATACTATAAGCAGACTACAGTCAGAAGTGTATTTGAGGGTATAATAAAAAGCCATGTGTAAGTTGTGTGACATGTAATCATGGATTGTTCAGCCAGGTGGGCATGTGGTGAGTACTCCCTTAGCCTCCACCAAGTTTGGAGGTTGAGAGGTTTGCCAGTATGTCTGTCTCTGGGTTTGAATTCAAAATTCTTGTTGCAGTCTTTTAAAACTCTTTGGGTTGAGCAATAAATGGTTAAAGAACTTGCTGTATTTAATTTCACAGGTATTTTCTTAAAGAGTTGTGTAAAACATTAATGTGGAAGCTTCAGTGTTGTGGAAATTTATTTCTTTTATAACACCTCTCAGTTATAAAGCTTTTCCAAACTTACTGTCCCCACAGTGTTCATAAGTGAAAATCAACAGGTAGAAATGTCTTTTCATTAGTAAAAGATGACTTCAGAAAGGACTTAACCACTGATAACTGCTATTACCTTATGTCAGCTGAACACATCTGTTAAATGGTACCTCCGGAAGCAGAAAGCTGAATTCTTGTTAAGACTTATTTTTTGTAGAAAATGTAAATAAAGTTCACTTATTAGACTCGTGGGCTATTTCCACAAGGAGAGCTAGTGCACACTGGGTTCATCCTCACTAAACTTGGATGAACTCTGACTTGTGGTCAATTTTGGAGGTTCATTATGACTGACAGTGAGCCACACAGAAATTCCATATATAAGAGGAAAATGAGCTTAAATCTTAGGTATAAGCTAATTTATCATAACTAGTTGTTCAAATTAAAATCAAATTTAAAACCTGTATTCTGCTGGCATATAACACTCTTTATAATGTTGCAGAAAAATTTTGCACTAACGCATTCCTTAGAATTTTTAATTCCACTTCCTTTTTTTAAGAAAATTCAATATTTAACAGCTGGTGAACTGTCAGTACATCAATTACTAAAAAAGGAATTTGAAAAAAAAAATCTGTTTCATATGCAAAGGGTGTGGAAGCCTTCTAAAGCAAAGACAGATGGATTTTATAGCATTTATCGGAGCTAAAATGAAAGGAAGTTTTGCCAAGCTTACAAAATCACTTCTACATCATGAGATAGTATTAATTAATTTTTGTAAGCAATTTACCCTTTTGCAAGTAAGTTTGAAATAACCATTCTTGGAAGTTTCTTGTGACCATTGCAGATCTGATAATGTTCAGTGAAATGAGTTGACCATTTCTGCTTCCCTGCTGCATACCTATTTGGAATGCTTGCAAAACATGTGCTGCCCTCCTTGGGAGTAATGATTAATTAGCTCTTTCATCTGAGTTTAATATTGTCATCCTTGAACTTGCAGTTGGTTTGTTGTGGTGTGGAAGAGAATCACAGGAACGTTTGCCATGGCTGGTGCACATGGAATGCTGCAGGAAAAAGTAGCTATTAAGAATTTGGACAAGGAATAGGATGGAAGAATGTTTTAAAAGGCGTTGCTGATGGCTTAAGATATCTAAGTATTTTACATTTTCCTTGCTGCCATGCAAAGTAGTCCAGCCTGTGTTCTGTAAGAAAATAATATTATGTTAATATGCGTGTAGATTACATAATGTGCCGAGAAGAGTTTGTCCCTCTGTGGGGGCCGTGCCCAGAGCTTAGGACATGGCAGGGAGTGGCAGAGTTGTTAATACTTGCCTTTGATAGATATGCACTTGAAAGCCTGTTAGTGCTGACTTTCTTTGCCTAATTCTGGTAAAGAGTTCTAATGCATCTGGGAGAGATCAGAGATCGAGAATACCAGTGGAACCTTTAAGAAAACTTTGCATGGCTGCTGTCTGTTGACTGTGGGGACAAACCAGCTTCTCAGGAGACATGGCTGCTATGACTGCAGTCCTTCTGTGTACTGAAGATTGAAGAGAATAAAAGCAGGGGAAGGGAAGATTGCTGTCAGAAATCACTCACAATATAGGGGAAATTGGTGGTATTTGATTCTGTCATCCTAATAAAATCATACAACTCTGTTCAGATTTGCAGTTTACTTTGTTCAATAGACCAAGGCAGAGCTGAAGGGACATGCATTCTATCTTGAGTTTAATTTTAAAAACTTTGTAAAGTGAGGGAAATGCATTGGCCTCAATGAGATTGTATAGCAGATTGTCCTGATCAAATACAGCTAGCTGTGCTCATCACAAGGGAAAAGTCAGAAATTAAAGACATTAAGGTATAGATTGACTCTGTACAAATTAGTATCTAATGCCAGTTTAAGAGCCCTCTGTATATATTGCAAAATTACAGGGGGCTGTACTGTCTAATTAGCTATCTCTGGATGATATCCAGTTGCAAATAGGAAATCAAAATTATGTGAGCCATGTAAAGTGCCTTTCATCCTGTAGCATTCATCTTTTTAATTGCTGGCCAGCCAGTATTTTCCTAGGTGTTACTAAGCCTTTCAAAGCTGGTTTCTTAAGATATTGACTAAGTTTATTATAGCACTGTTAGGTTTGTATATACCAGATTCTTCTGCTTGTGTTCTGCTCTGTCTAGACTACGTGGGTTGTGTATCTGAGTTTAATCACTTTCAGTCTATTTTTTTAATGTATTTGCACAGATTGTTCTAGAACCAATATAAAACACCTGGGTCCACAACATCCTGTGGCAAGTGCAGGTTGATTATAATTTGCACTCAGCTTACCCTTGTTAGTTTTGATCCCATCTTCAGCTATTGTCTTTTGACCCTTTATTTTCATATTGGGCAAGAGAGGGCAGAATCTCTATGCAACTGCTCCAAGCCATTCATTTTGTAGGCCTTTGTCTTATTTCCCCTGTTGGCTATAAGTAGCCTCTTCTCCAGACTGAAGAGGCTGATCTAATCAGTTGTTGATTATATGAAGGGTATTCCATGTATTTTAACTTGTCTTTGTCTGAGCTGTTTTTTACTTACTGAGGTTTTTTTGACTTTTTAAGGTTGGTTTGGCTTTTTAAAGTTAACTAACCCTGCTCTCAGTATTTGAAATACAGTCACAAATTAGTTCTGTACACTGTCACAATAGTGTTCTGTTTATTTTTCTAGCTGTTTATTGATCCATGTGGAGCACTAAACAGTCCAGCTGATCTAAAGTAAACTGTCTGATATCCAGATATTGTTGTGGGGGCAGTTACTAGCTCAGAGACTGTGATTCCGATAGGAAGCCAGAATTTTCTTCTACCTGCAGATACATAGGCTTTGCTTTATACTGATCTATAAGCGTTGCTTCTCTTACTGTACATCACAGTCCTTCTGCACTTCTTCAGTTAGGCCTTATCACTGGTATAACTTTGTATTGTCAACAGTCTTCATTTATGAATACATTATGAGCATAAACCAATGGAGGTTTTCCCCAGGGATCTGGAGGTGAATTTCTGGAGTGTGGAAACTGCTCAGTTTGTGGCTGTTCCCTGAGATATTGTACATGCAAAAACTTCCCCTTTTATCACTTGGTTGTTTAGTTTCCTCAAGATGTAAGTGGGGGACTTTGAAATTCAGAGTCTATCATTTAGTTGCCCTTTATACATGTGGTACTACCCCATACTCTTAATAAATTCCATTAATTTTGCAGAGCAGGACTTCATAGAATCATAGAATAATTTGGGTTAGAACAGACCTTAAAGATCTTTTAGTTCCAATTTCCCTGCCGTGGGAAAGAAGGGACATCTTCCACTAGGCCAGACTGCTCAAAGCCCCATCTAACTTGGCCTTGAACGCTTGCAAGTACAAGTCATTAACCACTTCTCTAGGAAGTGTGTTCTAGTGCCTTATCATCCTGTCAGTAAAGAATTTTGTCCTAATATCCAATCTAAACCTACCCTCTTTCAGTCTGAAGGTATTACCCTTTGGTCTATTACAAATGCCCAGGTAAAAAGTCCCTCTCGAGCTCTCTTGTAGCCCCTTCAAGTACTGGAAGGCCACAGTGAGGTCACCCTGGAGTCTTCTCTTTTCCAGACTTGTGTTGCCTTAGTGACAGCCAGGCTGAATCTTTCCCAGTCTATTACTTGTTTGTGTCCACTAAGTCTATTATTGATTATATTGTTTACCAATTGGGACAAGAGAGATGGATCTTCCTTGAGGCGCTCTTTAAATATTGGCTGTGTTTTCCTTAGCTGCTTTGTCAGCTCCAAGGCAGAGATTCTGCACCTGGGCTAAAAACACAGCTGTTTCATTACTGCTTAAATGTTCAGTGCCACTTGTGCATAATCTGAGACCCTCAACAGGTTAAACTATGGAAACCTCCCTAATCTGTTAGACAATGAAGGATTTTACAAATCCTTACAAAAGGATTTTACTTGGCTTCATCAGATGTTCCTTTATATCTGGTCATCTTTTGACCTTTTGAATTTCTTTTACCAGTCTTTAAGGAAAGAACTGATAGTTCTGTTGTTTCATTCTGTTTCAGCTGGGATGCTGGGTAACAATATATTCTTATGTCAGATTTCTCGGTGTAAAATTCTCCTAATTTTTCTCCTGGACACATGCAACCTTTTCTAAGGAACTTCCGTCCAGGGTCCCCTCTCTCTAGTTCAGATAGCTCTAGATCACTGATAGGCTAATTGAATTTTCTTGGTAAGACATTCATTTCTAGCCTTCTAATATTTTACATTTCTTTTAAGCAAAAAGTATTCTAGTTATATAATGCTGTCATTTATTTTGATGATTGGATTCTTGCGTACTGCTTAGTGTGAAAATTGAGGGTAGATTGAGATCATTTAAGGAAAGCAACAAAGAAAAATAAGTCACTCTTACGCATGAGGAATTGTAAGCTGATAGTGTGTTGTGGGAGTAGTCACAAAAATTATTCTTCAGTAGCAGAGATTAGGGATTTTTTTGACATCTGATGAGCTGACAGTGGGTTTTAATTTTGGTTGGAGGTCGTCCCCCCCCCAATAGTTTATTGTTTTCACCTCAGTATTACTGTCAAACAGTGGATAGAAGAAAAAAAAAAAATTCAAGACTTTTTCCAAGTCTTCATCTCTGACCAGAATAAAAGGATAGATTTGTTTGGATTCTAGGATAGTTGGGCTTTTCTTTGAAAGTTGTTTAGCATAGGCCTTTGTATTGTGCTCCAAGTTCAAATTTTAATATACAGCCCATTTTGAGTCTGAATAATGTTTTTAACCAGTCTGATAAGCAGAGAAAAGGTGTTTGTTTTTGTGAGGTTTTTTCTAAACTTCAGGGAAAAGTCTGTTTAGAAGCCTGTGTGGAAGAACTAGGAAGTGTGAAGAGCTAACAAAGTTATAACTCTTCATCACTATCTCATAGTGTGAAAAAATTAAAGTGAACCAGTCTTAAGCCAGACTTACATCTGGAAAAATACTGGCCACCAGCTATTAAAGATATTGCCCCAAATAATGCTGCCATTTGCAGTTCTTGCTGTAGTCTGAGGGCTCCATGTTCCCATCTTACAGGTAAGGGATTCTGTCAGTAAATACTCTGTTTTTTGAGAGAGAGAGATCTCAAGTGAAGTTCTTTAGTACTGATCCAATTCTAAAGAATACCAAAACATTTGAATAATTTTCTTTTTCTTCTGCTGTACCCTGTGACAGGGATTTTAATGTGCCTGAATACAGCATCTGTCTTGTTTTGGGTCTGCTACCTGCTTGTTTATTTAACAGCCTTTAGCTGCTGCATGGATCTTCATGGCTAATAAGCTGTTTCCCATCTGGCTTATTCAGTGCTCAGTGTCTTAGTCTTTTAAATGCTGAAGTTCTTAATATGGGGTAAATCTGCTACGTAGAGTAAAAGGGATAGGGCTGCTGCTAAAGATGTAGATGAGAGATTGGAGCACTCACATTGAGACCAGAGTTTCACCTTTTAGGGGACAAACCAGTAATATTGGAGCAAGTGGTTGTCTTTTAAAAGTAGCATAGGATGTCTTGCTAAAACTCTTCAATAATATCTCTGTGATCACATAATAGCTGAACCTAGTCTCAAGCAATAGATCTGATCAGTTACAAAAGATGCAAAATCATATGTACAACTGTCTCAATCTTGATGTTGATTCTTATAGAAATACTTGCATACTTTAAGACAAAGGACTTTAGACATAAAAGTAAGTTGTGGGGTTTAGAATGAGAAACAGCCAAAGTACTGCTATGACAAAAATTGGGGGTGAGGGGGATGTATATTTGCCAGTAAACTAAGGGGAAGATCTTTAATTTATTTTTTCTTTTCAACCTTTGTTATTTTGATGAAGTTTGCTTTCTTCCTGAAAATCAAGAACGGGATTTTTAGCTGCCTTTCACACTTGGAAACAGGTGTGAAAATGATTATTTTTCTCTAGGCAGCAGATGAAATTCATAGTGTGAGGAAAGAGAGTCATAAACTGCCCTATTCTTTACTTAAATTCTTGTTTGCATGGCACCCTCAGTGCAGATGTAGAAACTGGTGTGAAAACAAAATCTCTGTTTCTTGGGGTGATTTTGGTTTTGTTCCCTCTTTTTTGAAAGCTAAATAGGGATTTTGAAATGCTCAACATGTCAATGTAAGGCCTCCAGCTAACATTTGCTAAAGGATGATGTCTTGGGTTATATATAGGATGGAAGATCTTGCAAAGAGTTGAATTCTAGTGTTGCTAGCTGCATTTGGAAAAAGCTGATGGAATGTCTTAGAAAATACAACTAAATATCTTTCCCTTGAGAACAGGGATTTGAGAGATTATGGCATCTGAAGCTCACAATGTTAAAAAACAGAAAGTATTGCATATTGAAGGTCATCCCATTGATCTGCCCAGAAAAAGAAACTCTTCTTCCACTAAAAAGAACATGAAGGAGGTAAGCTGTTTGTGTTGTTTGTTGGGTTGTTTTATGTCCTCTGGGAAAAGTGAAGTAAAGATTTAAACAAGTTCATAGTTCTGAGCAGTCTAAGTCTAGAAGTACAGCACTACTGAGCATTTGATGTTTAGACGTACAATAGAACTTTAAGCTGTTATATTATGAACACTGTGTGTTATAATAAATACAGGGAGTGGCTGCACAGATCAGTGCATCATATTGTCCATATGAGCAGTAGGTACTGATCCAGTTTTACTCTTGCCTGCTTTTCTGCAATTTAGCCAAAAATGTTTCAATACAAGGATTCTGTCATGAAAAAGTTCTTTCTTGCCAAGAGAGCTACATGGCACAAGTGAGAGGTGGAGTAGGTGAAACTCTTTAATTGAAATGGATCTGTCATATAATCATGCAGCTTCATCTACCATGTTGGTAACACACAGATTTTCACTGCATTCTTGCTACTCAGAAGTAGTTTGTGTAACCTCATAGCTGTGTTACTGGCTGAAGAGAGTGGAGTACAGAGGAAGCACTAGAGAGGTAAACTTAGTGTAAGAACTTCAAACAGTGGTGAAGATGTCAATATCCTCTGTTTACTGAAATTTTGTATTAAGACTAACATTTTATGACCAGTGCTAACAAAAAAAGATCATAACATTTTCTTGGTGATACGTACAATGTAAGTGTTACCATTAGTGCTAAGTAGTATAGATGGGAGTGTTTCGCCCTTTTTAGTAATACAGCTTTTTTTTTCCTCTATTTCCTTTCTACCAGGGTAAGAAATCTCCAAAACAGCTGGCTTCATACACAAACAGGTAGGAGGGCTGTGTGATATCTGAGTTAAGTGTGACAGAGGTAGGGAGGAAAATGAAGTTGAAATTGATTACAACCCTAAAGCAAACACAAACGGATGATAAGTCTTGATTTTAATGACAGTTCTGGGTTCTAGTGTTTTCCTCCATAATAATGAGTCTCTGCATTAATAAAAACAGGGAAGAATATTGGTGGCATGACTCCTGATAACCCAAGTGTCATTAAGAAGATATGTATTGGGGAAAATATTTTCAAAAACCTGAATTCTGACTACTGAGTTCATAATTATATACGTATATAAATATAAACATAATCATGCAATTGATTTGGTTTGGATCAGCCTTCACTAAAACAGTGCTTTATTATTGCAGAGTAACGGTTGGAAAAACGGTGACCAGTCCCCTCTCTCTTTTCAAAGTGGTGTATTGTAAAAGGAAAGTTCATTGTTATACTCCAAAGCCTTGTTACAGAAAGAAACTGTGCCCTAAATCGAGGGGCCGTGACATGGCAAATAAAGAAAATGAACTGGCTTGTGCAGGGAATCTGCCAGCAAAACTTCACAACAGTCGTACACACTTGCTGAATTCTAGTGACTCTGGCTCATCCCAAACAGAAGGCCCCTCATCCAAATACAGTGCATTCTTTTCAGAGGTGGGTAGAGTTTGAAGAAACTTCAGTTCATAAAAGAAGTGTTCCTAGTAATTACCTGTGAAAGTTTTATTTCTTTAGATTAATTTCCTTCAATTCTGAAAATATCAGGTCTTGTGAGTCTGTCAGTTTATGGTGATACAGTTGTCAACAGTAATAGTTCTGCCACTTTTCTTCATATTTGTGTCAGGTCAGAGCCTCAGGTCTGCCAAACTTGACTGGGTTAAAATTGTACCAACACCAAAGGAGAATGTTGTTTTGACCTGCTGAGGTTTCATGAACTTCCAGGACAGATGTCCATATGTGTGTTTATAGAAGTGTAAAAATGTTAGTGTGTCAGAATAAACTGGTAAGGTAGATTAGGACAATTTTCAATAGCAGTGTTAACTTTGTGTGAAACTAACTTAAGTGTTTGTATGAGCTTTATTTCTTGTTGGGATTGGTTGAGGAAACATAGAATCCTTGCAGGGCTTCTGAAACTGGCTAAAAGGTCAGATATTTAAATGAAATGGATTTTGTGACAACAAAGGGCATTTAAGGCCCTTAATGTTGAAGTTTGCATTTTTATCACAGTAGATTTTTGTTGCTCATTGAGGCTTGCTATGTGTCTGAGGTGAGGCATGGCAGGGAAGGTAAGATCAGAGACCATCACCGTGCTGTCTTGTCACAGTGCTGTAAATGTGGGCTGCCATGAGGAGAGATCCCTGAGAGGCCAGTAGGCTGAAGGTGCAGGTCTGCAGCACTCCTGCACTGCGTAATTTGGTTTCAAGAAAAGAGAAGAACAGCCACCATAAAGAGGTTGCAGAAAGATGGGTAAAGAGATGAAGACAGGAGAAGATTCATTTTCTGAGAAGCTAAGGACAGATTACTGGACTCTGGCCACAAATGATTATTTAACTGGTTTGAGAGATGTGTGTGGCTCTGCAGTGTTCATTCCAATCCAAGGTCTAATTAATTAAAATGCCTGAACTTCATTCAGAGAACAAGCTTTTTCAGAAATGAACCTTTTTTGTCTGAGTTCGGAATAATACATGTAACTATTTGTATCTCAATTGTGTCAAAATTAATAATCATCTAAGTAAAAAGTTCTCAGTGTTGGTAAGAATTATAGGTTGATGCTCATGAGTGCTCATTTTAATTATTAGATACCTGTCTTAGGTGGTAAAGAGGTACAAACCTTATTCTTGCAGATTTCATGTAAAGTAGGTCTAATATTTTTGTTCCCCCTTCTAAGGGAAATTTATGGATTTAAATCTATTCTTAGATAAATTTCTAGAACAGACTCATCAACATACAAATAGAAAAGTATATTATCATATACCAGATTATACTAGAGTAGCTTATTGTTTTATTGCTGGCTACTTAACTTGTGGCAACTCTTTATACTTTTAAAAACATGCAGGTTTCTCAGGACCATGAAACTATGGCTCAAGTTCTTTTCAGCAGGAATCTGAGACTGAATGTGGCTTTAACCTTTTGGAGAAGGAGAAGTATAAGTGAACTGGTAGCCTACTTAGTGAGGTAAAATAAGTCTCTTCTTTTATATCCTTAAAATTATAGCAATCTCAAATATGCCACAGTAATTTGAGCAGTTCCCTATATGTTGTGACTTAGTTACACTTTTTTAAACATAGTGGAAGTATATACTTCTACTGTTAGTAGTAGGATCTACTAATAACACTTCTGATTTTATTCTTAATGTTTCTAGGATACAGGATCTTGGAGTAGTAGTAGACTGCCTTCCTGTGCTTACAAACAGGTACAAATGGAAAAAAAGTGGGGGATTAGAATCTGCTTATAACCACACTGAAATTCAAGCACTTCTGAAACATCTTGTTTTTTAAGTTTACAGGAAGAAAAACCTTACGTTTCAGTTGGCTGCTGTGTAGATCTTTTGCCTTTAGTGAAATCTCTGCTTAAAAGCAAGTACGAAGAGTAAGTAACAGCTTGGGATGTTTTTAAAACATTACTTCCTGGCTATGCAGAGCTCTAGAAATCAATGGTTTTTATCCTCTGACTTCTTGTTCCCTCTTCACTTCTCCCAGCTCTGCCTTTCTCAGGAAATGAGAAAGCTGCGGAATGGAAGCTTTCCTCTGAACCTTTATCCTTTAACAAAACAGTGGTGCAGAAATTCTTTTCTGCAATGTTAGGGACTTGGGGAGAGGACTGGCTTTGCTCTTAGGCAGATTTATTTGTCCTAAACAGTAAAAAAAATAGCACTGAGATTTCAGTATGCTTTTTTAACATGAAATCAAGAGTTTTCTTCTTTTTTAACAAGAAATTCGGTTTGCCACTTAGAAATTGCAAGTGTAAGCAAGTATTTAAACGTACCAATTTTCTAGATTTTCCTTCTTCCAGAATAGAAAATGTGTTTCTTTCTAAATTGCTTACAAATTTATCTCAATGCTTTATCTGACCTGTAGATAATGTACAGGGAGGGGGAAATGCATAATGTGTAAAATGTGTTGTTACAGGTATGTGATAGTTGGTTTAAACTGGCTTCAGGCTGTCATTAAAAGATGGTGGTCAGAACTATCTGCACATACAGAAAAGGCAGAAGATGGGTGAGTATAGTGCTGGGAAATACTTAATTGTGTTTCTGTAGCCTATTTCATCTCAATCTGTTTTAGTTTTGATGAGTAGGAGCACAAAAGGCAAAATTATAATTTTAAAGTTAGAGCTTAGAAGGATAGTCAAGTTATTAGTTTTGGTTTGTTGGGGTTTTTTGCTACTGTTTTAATACATGTAGGACATAGTCATATCAGAGATTATACAAATGCTGTGGAGGTTGAATCAAAATTTTTAAGACCTTGTGGCAATACCTATTTTATAGGCTAAGTCTGTATGCAGTATTAATAATTCATTTTAGTAAAAGAGACTACTGAAATGTACTACCTATGCTATAAAGTGATGTTCATTCTGTTTCAGAAACATTCATATTTTAAAACAACAGCTAAGTGTTTTGTGGGAACAGGAGAATCATCTTACTCTGGTTCCAGGATATACTGGTAATATAGCTAAGGTAATCCAGTTCTGGTTGTGTTCAGTAATAAACATGGTTGTATCACTTACAGTATTCCTCTTGTTTTACTTATGCTAAACTGTGGTTGGACAGAAACACTTCTGCTTTAGTTTCTGCTAATGCTCATGTGTATTGCATGGTTTTTACAGAAATCTGCAGTTGATTCCCTGTGATAGTTGTGTAATTTGGAATGATAATATTTTTTATCCTTTTTTCTTACTTTACAGAGGAAGCATCTCCTTAATAACAAAATGCTAATAGTAATGAGCCTTAAAATTGATGTGAAGAAGGGCTCAGCTGAATAGGCAGACTGTGGAAGGGACAGATGTCTCTTAGATCTGTTATACCCATTGTTTTAAGTGTAATGCAGCATGGAGAATCTTAGCCCAGGAGTCATTGGCTTTTGTACATCAGGTGACTGGGCCAAGTGACAACATACTAAATTCTAAAGCTTATTGCTGACCTCATGCTTAGAAAATGATGAGTTTGTGGAGAGCAGAAGAGCCTATCTGAGATAAATCCTGGTCATATTTCTCAGTAGGTTGTGGTACCAGTAACATAATGAAGGTGCCTGGTATGTGCATATTTTGCTGTTTGTGCT
Source organism: Aegithalos caudatus (assembly GCA_013389925.1). Classification (NCBI taxonomy): domain Eukaryota; kingdom Metazoa; phylum Chordata; class Aves; order Passeriformes; family Aegithalidae; genus Aegithalos; species Aegithalos caudatus. The sequence continues at coordinate 68,155 of WEIU01007893.1, read as the reverse complement.
CATCTCTATAAACATGGCTTTCTGAGGTAGGGCACCAAAAGTTACACTAGATAGAAACCTCTCCAGGTGGAGAGACATAATGAAGGTAGACAGAAAAGCTTTACAGCAGACATTTGGTTGTGTGTAGGATTTGAGAGAACTTGAAAAAAACTTAAAAATTGCATCTTTTACTTACATCCTAAGTTTTGGTGAATCTATAATACTATGCCTACAGAATTGATCACTTGGATGCATCAAACAAATAAATGATATCCTCCTTTTTATGGGACTGCTGTACACCTCAGACTTCAATTTTGATGTCCCTGCAGGGATAAGTACAAATTTATTCCAGAGTTTCAGTCAGCAGGGATGCAGAAGAACTGAGTTCTAACCCCCAACTTGGTAGAGCTATGAGAGCATGTAATGTAGACTGCCTAGTTCTTTTGCTAGGTCAGAATAGCAGCTATAGGTAGTGTCAGTCTGTTTCTCTTAGGCTTCAGGTTCCCTTTATGTCCATTTGCTTACTCCTTAACATATGATAGATTGTGACCAAGGTCACCTATGCAAGTCAGAGAAAAAGTAGTACAAGAATATTGGAGGGGTTGGGTGAAGGAGTATCATACATAATGTTTTTAACTACATGATGATGATCTTTCCTGCTCATGCAGGGAGCAGAGGGAATAACAGACTGAGTTGATGGCTTTGAAAACTAATTTTACTCTTCTTGCAGGCTTTTCAGTACATAAAGAAATGTCATTGAAAGCATTAATTGGAAGTAATCGTGAAGATAACTTGTTCTGAAATTTGGGCAGATGTAATTGTTACTGTGTTAGGGTCCCAATGGGTTACCCTGGCTTCAGACATAGAGTTGATGTTAGAGCTATAAGTAATGTGACAAACTCTTTCTCCTTTTTTTCCTTCTAGGATGTAAATGCTTATTTATTGCAGCTACACTGACATGATGGGGAAACAGTGTGCTTATGTGGTGAAACAATCCCCTAAAGTATCCCTGAAATACGTACTGAAAGCCTTTTGAGAAATACTGGCAGAAGAGAACTGAACTGTCAAGCTCTTTAATGAAACCACTAACAAAACCCTAACAATCTACTTCACATTGAAGTGGACAAATGTCTAGTAGGAGCAACTTTTACTTCAGTGAGGTGAAAGTGCACTATGAAAACTGTATGCCTTTGCTGCATTTGGGATTCGCTCAGTTACTAGGTATTCCTGTAAATGCTACTGTATTTTATATCATCGAATAAAAGAAGATGAATTATACTGTCATGAAGACAAGACAGCAGAACCAGTTATAAGGAACCAACAAAAACAATCAGCATTAAGAGCTTTTAAATGTCTCTTTCACAAGAGAACTCCAAAATGCACAACTATCTTCCAATTACATTTAAAAAATACAAAAAACTTTGGGATATTCAGTTACTTCTATGTTTTAATCAAATTATTAAAGACAGTTTTTGTTTGCACTATTGAGAAACTATACAGCAAAGATGCCTTAATTACTAGTTTTTCAAAAAGCCAATGTGTTAAGATGCAAATAGCTATTATGTTCAGATTGTGATGAAAAACTACAAAAATCAGGGTTTCACATTGTGTAGTTAATGAAACATTGCACATATACAAAGATTCATGTATGAAAAATATTATAAATACCTGAAGTTAAGCTTGGATAAGCAGTTATTGCAAATGTCAGCAGAATGGTGAATTTATGTCTAACAAATGTTTTTATACTGTATGTGGATTTCTAACACAGTAATCTTGTTCTGTATCATTCAAACTACATGCAAATAAGTAAATATATTAAATATATCTACTGTTTTTTCTTTTCAAGTTCAAAAAAACACAATTTCTAGAATAATCTCTTCCACAATACTTTTTATCATAGATATTTATGTCTCTTATTTGAAATGTTTACAGCCAGGTGAGGCCATGTTATTCAAATCACACCCTTTTTATACTACCTCCTTTAAGAAAGTGACAAAGAGCTTTTACAGAATTGGTCAAGTTCTGATCAGTGATGGCAAATTCATACCAACAACAGCATTGAGAGTACAGCTATAAACTTTTACTGTCATATTGATAAGCTGTTCTAATTTAATTTAAAAGCTATATCGTAATAGCTCTGCGGGAGACTTAATCTTGGGCTTGCTGTTGCCTTTTTTAATTTTGTGATTAGGAAGCATGCTTTTTCAATTAAAACTTACGAAGTGCCAGCTCTTCACTTAAAAGGATACATGCACAGTATGTATGACCAAATAGACTGCTTCCTTAAAAATAACTACTTGCAAGGGTTGTCTGCATACCTAGCATTAAACATGTGCACTTTTATTGACATGCAGGAGAAAGGTCTTTAGATAGCCCCGAGTGGTTTTTGCTTTACAGACTAAATAAATTAATTTTAAACTCCTGTAATGGTCAATAACTTCAGGCCTCCTCTTGCTTAGTTTTGTATTTAGTTTATGTATCATTGTTGCTGACTTCTGATGACAGACTTCCAGTTGTCCTTCAGAACTTGGTGCTTTTGGATATTTGACTGTTCTGTAAACCACCAAAGTTTTGCATTTCCTAGAGCAGTCAGTTACAAAGAGTTTTTGGGACATCCAGAAACTTTGTGGGACAATCTGGAGAC
>WEIU01007893.1:51063-65499 GCA_013389925.1 Aegithalos caudatus | reverse complement strand
ATCATTAGAAATATTTCATGCTCAAAAAGTTTTGAGATAGGACTTCTCAAATATTCTTACTATCAATTAAAAATCTAAAGGAACTATTGTATGACAGCCTTCTTATATTACTTTACTGTTCCATTGAACACTTAAATGAAAAGGTAACAAAGTCTAGTTTCATCANTTGTTTTTTTGGTTTTTTTTAATAGACAAAGTAATGTAACTCATGGCCATTTATTTCTGATAATATAAGCATAGTTGTAATTGATTAAAGGGATACTCTAGTATTTAAAAATCTAGCTTGAATGTAGATTTGGATACATGGGCTTATAATGANTAGAGGCAAGGTAAGATTGACTTGAGGATCACTACTGAGGAATATCTAATAAAGTAATGCTTTCTTTTTAACTGCCAGAAGTTGTATTTTAACAGGATCAGTCATACAGTATTATTGTCATTAGCATTGTCATTAGTATCTGTGCCTTATTTTAAATGATTTTTTAACTGTTTCAGGCAGCTACTAGACTGTAAGAACAGGATTCAGGTGTCTGTATTATTAAATGATTTTTTCCATCATGTTCTTAATTCATTTAAACTATTCACACTTAATATTCAGGCTCTGCTTCTTGTATTCTCTCTAGTTCTCAAACAGCTGGGAATCAATTTTGCTGTTATAGAACGTTAATGTATAGTACCTGGTCAAATTTGGCGTGAACTGAATGTCTTAACAGCTGTGTAACTACTAGATTCATATAGTTGTCTCAGTGAATCTAAGAATTACATTTATTAGCTATCCCTGCATAAATGCTAATCTTTGTGACACTTTCTAAAAATGCTGTTTCTGGAATGTGTCAGAAGATCCAGGCAGAATTAATCCTTTTCCTGTATGTTCTTGTGATACAGAAGCACATATGTACTTGAGGATGAAGGATGCCTCCACAAAGCTGTTCTTCATGTTATACCACTTGATATGAAACTGATGTCTTTAAAAACAGTATGTCTTTTGCTTCACTGTTCCCTGAAAGTACTTGAGGCTGTTTTGCTGAAGGAGTACTTTTAATGTGACCCAGGATTTGCTCATCCCCTAAATTAAAGAATCCTGGCAGACTGTTTCTTTCTGCAGGGCAGAAAAAAAATCCAGTATTTTGTAAATGTAAGTGGCCAAGTTGAGGTATTGCTGATAGCTTGCTGAAGAATGGAGGTAGAAAAAGCTGTGCCATCAATTAGCTGGGTATGAAGAAGTTAGCATGTCTTAATGATTATGTATGTCTCTGTTTTGAAGGAGCTCTGCTTATTTCTCAGGAAAGGGTCCTCTACTCTTGTATCACACAGGTACTGCAGTTCCACACTCCTTAATAGTGCTTGCAGATTGTTGGTGGTATTAAAAAAAGTAGCATCAGCCCTCCAGGAACTTATCCTCTGCAGTGAGATATAAATAATATGGTTTTTTCCCTCCTGTTAGGTTGCTTTATCGGAGGCTGCAGTTTTAACACTTGAGGTGCAGGAGGGATGGGAGAGTAGAAGAGGACAAAAGTACACATGTGCTATGCTGAGTGACATCAGCTCCCCTGCATTATAAAGCCGGCTCTATTTTCATTTTCTGGCATCTGAAGTACGTTTGGAGTTAAATGTCTTTGTTCATTTTTGCATTGAGGAGAGAAAGGTTTTGAAGATGGATGCTACACTGTTAATTTGTGCGCTTTTTTGGGTTTTTCCTTGAAAGAATGGACATTCTTATGTGTGGAAACTTGAAAGTATCTTATGTGAAGCTTACATTTTAGACTAGCAAGTTGTTGCTTTTGCCAGTTCATCTTGCCAGATCCAGTTCTACAGAAGACTGAATGTCTTTCTTAGTGTGGAGGTTTTCAGCTATTTTTTTGTGCCTAGTTTTTTGGTGCAAAGTGAAACTGGTGGTTCATAGTCAACTATTTCAGAATACAAACCCATGCAAATTATGGTACTGGTGTGAAGTTATTCCAGCTTTACACAATGCAAATGCTAAAGTTTATGGAATCAGCTGATTCTTTTAAGAGGAAATTATTGAGCTGACATTGCATTAGTGAAGGAAGAAAATGAAGCAGTTTTTAATAGCCTTGGTAAAAGCCAGACAGTGTAGTCTAACTTTTGCCTTCAGTCTCCCATCCTACACACAGTAATCATTGCAGACTACAGATAAAGATTCACAGAGAAAATAGATTGAGCATGCTTGTGTTATTAGTGCTTATGTTATCCTCCTTTAAACAATTTATGTTTATTCCATGAGTTAAATAGCTTGTTTTATGTCTCAGAATGAGACTAAATGCAACTATTTTTCTCCCCCTTTCCATGTATATTCTTTAGCACTTAATGATGTTATTTATTGGTCATCTACTTTAAATGTACTGAGTGTGTCTTGTTAGAAGTGAGGAGGGGAAGATGAGAATTCTAGACAAAATACAGGGCTAGCTATTTAACACGATGCAGTTTGAAGCAATGGTGAAAAATTTCCATCTTTAAAACTTTTCACATCAATTTTGTTAATACCTACAAATTGAAGTGTGCGCTCACAGCTCTAAGTTTGACTTTGAACTTGGTTGGAAAAAAATAAAGTGCTTTCATTCTAAATAACTGTAGCTGCAGTATTGTTTCTGTTCTTGTGTTTTTGCATTGAGTACTAAGCTTGACTCGGATACTAACCTGCCATAAGGGATGCAGGAGGTGTAGCATTGTCCCTTAAAGGGATAAAATGGAAATATCCACATAGTCTTCAACTACTGGAGACCTAGAATATTTTTGTTTTGAAGGGAGTCTGTAGTATATCTCTGTAGATTGTGGCTGCTGATCATCACTGTAAAATGAGATGTGCTACTTTTGGCTTGAATGTGGTCCATAGTGGTTGTGATTGATACGGATCACTGCTTCAATTCAGGCAGTCAGGACTTTCGAGTGCTGTAGTGTAGATGAGTAACCAAGTGTTGGGGTCTCAAACATCTGTTCTTTGCTGTAACAAAACACAGACACATCTTTCCTACCTTTTTATTCTTCCGTTATTCTTTATTTAAGTGCTTAGAACCATTTGAATCCCCTTTGGAATGTGGTAGATGCCAAAGTGTGATAAAATGCTTTCACAAATATGCTTCTGACTTCTTCTAATACAGTTCTGTGAATAACAATTTTCTGTGGATTTGGGAAGAAGGCTGTGTTCTGTATGTATAGGCTGGAAATAAACAGAACTAGTTGACTTCACTGATACTGTAATTGTATTCTTGATACTTTTTTTTTACATAAGCACTATGTATATTGTGAAACAATACACCCAAATCTAAATAATCAAGATAAAGTTACATTCCAAAACTGCCTGTTCTTACAGGTGTCAGTGTTGAAATATATCTGCACCCTAGTATACTTTAAAGTGACCTGTAGACAGTTTAAAACAGCTCTTGTAATTTATAATGTCTCTCAAATTGAATCTATTGAACTTCATTTTAAAAAAGCCAAATTATGGAGTTGCTACTTCTACTCATTTCAGATATTCTATGGATTTAAAGACTTAGTGCAGTAAATATTTCACCTTCAGAAAAATAGCTGATTTCTTTTGTCATTTGTGACAAGAGACTTTCATTACATCTCTGCATGAGACAGACTTCTTTTCTGCAAGAGTTTCAGAGGGGGATTGCTACATGAAATAAACCTATGGCATTTTTGGTTCTAAATGGGGAAATAGCACAAATACATGCAGCTGTTAGGATAGTGCACATTTCATTACTATTGAATTGTCTTTTTGTATGATTCAGCTGCCCTATTATCTACTTAGTCTAGATAAAAGTGGAATGGTGGGTTATTGGGGAGTTGAAGTCTTAAAAGCTCTTGGCTGTAAGAAACTAAAAATTCTCTTTCCATTCTGATTAAATTGCTACAGTGAATGCAGAAAGGAGCTATTTGTTGTTTTTGGTTTGGAGAGCAGAAATCTCTTAACACTTTATGTCTGCTAATAGTACTTCATCTTGAAGCTTAAAGATGCTAAAGATATAAGCATTTATGTGTGTTTGCTTAAAATTTTAGTTATTAAAATAACAAGTTTCTGACTGAACAGGAAAAAAAAATCTTGCTGCATTAGTTAATTTCTGGGTGACTCTGCAACCTCATGTTGTAGCTGCAGGAAACAGTAAATTACAAAAATACAATTAACTGTCATGGTACAAGTAGTGATAGAACTTGATTTTCAGCATTGTAAGTGAAGCAGTATTACTAGTGAGCCAGTATAGCAAAGCAGGACTAAAGACATAGCTGGCAAGTTTTGTTCTCAACCTTGTGTTTTAAGTCTAAAAAGCATGACTTTTTAATCAGCCAGAATGAGTGGTGATTGATGAGAGTGTTAATTCTGGAGTAGTTCTGTGCCAGCAACCAGCATAAGAATAAGCAGAGTAGCTGATTGTGAAGTGAGCCCTGCCTACCAGAGCAACTGTCTTTTCACATAAATTTTCTTAGAGCCTTGGGCTTGGGGATTGTTTTTGTTTGGTTTTTTTTTGTTTGGGGAGTTTTTAACTGGGTGTTACAGTTAAGGTGTTTTTGGATAAAGAGTGCAGACAGGGAGTTTTCTAAATCTGTTAATTGGATGATGTGGTAGTGCTGTAAGAGGCACCTCTAAAAATACTGTCCTTTGAGTCATGAGGAATAGTTATAGGGGGTTGAGGGCTTGAATGCAGGCACATTCTAGTCAGGGCTGTGGCCAACGTGTGCTGTCCTGGATGTCAGTGTAGGGAATTACATAAAACTGGGGAAGGAGGAGTGTTTAAGGTACAAAAATTCCCACTACCTGGAAACTGCCTGCGATTGTTGGGAGATTGGGGTATAATGATAACTGAAAGTCTTTGCAGTCCTGTGTGCCTACTCCACAGCAGTGAGGCATTTCACAAAGGAAGGCTGGAGACCTGATGCTCACAGAGCACTCATCTTTCAGTTGCTGCTTTTCCACCCCTCTGACATGTTGGGGCACATCTGCTTGGCTGAATTTCCAGCTCCACATCCTTGTCACTTATCCAAGTGAGAATAAAATGCCTTCATATTTGGCACACCTAGTTTCCCAAGTGTTGTCTTGTTCCTCAGGTCTTCCAGGTTCTCACTACAAAACAACTTAGTGAAAACTCAGAGGCTTATGCCTTACACAGAGCAACTGTGGCTGTGGAGACCACTATGATATTTAAGATGAAGCTGTTGTATTAAGAGGGTTTGTGTGTGTATAAATGTTTTTAAACATAAATGTCCTACCACTATTCTACTGTCCATTAATAAAAAACGCCTACAGTTCTGAACCTTTGCAAATGGCTGGCTGGTAACTAGTTAGGGAGAAATCCTGCTGCTTAGGAGCAGGTGGTTTGTTGGTTTGGGTTGGGGATTTTTTCCTATTCACCCATCTTACCTCCCCCTCTGAGTGCAGTTCATTACATTTGTTGGTACCAATTTGAATTTTCATTTTTACAAGCTTATGTCTTTCATGGTTTTCTGACCACACGAAATAATCAGGATGTTGGGTAGATTGAGGATGTGTTATGTTCACAAAATGCTGTATAAGCACATTTCCATTAGTTGCTGTGCAGAAGTATCATTTTTGCCCTTTCCTCTGCACTCCAGTACATTTATGTTTCTAGTGGTGGCATGTCCCTTAACATCTCTAAAGGATTTTCCACTTCACAGTTCTTGATGCAAAAAACAGAGTTTCTTTCCAGATGAACATAGAAGGTTGCTGCTAAAGCTAAAAACCAGAAATGGGGGTGGGGTGGAACAGAGGAGACAGACATGACATGACCCAACCAAAACCACCAAACTACAAACAGCAATTCTAAACTCAACCCAAACCAAAAACCTAGAATTCACTTGTCTCTAGCCTAAAGTAGTGCTGTGCCAAATGACAACAAATGTTGCTCTCTATTTTTCTTTAGAAAGAGGACATAAGAATGCCTTTCTGAGGAAGGAACCTCTGACATTACAAATGTTCGGAATGTTTTAGAGTTAGTGCACTGTGATTTAGTTTACTTTCTCCGTGAATATTTGGTTTGTGACCTCAGCTATGTTACTCTTGAAAGGCTGTAAATAAGAGGAGAACGCCCTTGGAGCTTTTCTTCACAACTGGCTTGCTAACTTAAGCTTTTACCTTAGGGACTAGCAAGGCATATTCCAGCATTTCTGTTTGCAAGATTTGGCACACACACTTCTGATGCTGCTTTCTTGATCATTCTCTGGAGCTCTGGAAAAAGAGCACTGAGCCTCTGGCAATTTAAGTTTAGTTTGGTTGAAACAGTTTGGATGTCAAGGATTCTGTTTGTGTGAAAGGAACTGTAAGACCTCTCTTTGTAAATTCACCAAATCTAAATCTTGATTGTAATAGGTTTCTGTATTAAATAATTAATCTACAGATCTTAGTATCTTCATTCATACCTTTTTTTTTCTGACAAAATTGATTTGTCTGTTATTCCTTTGTGGTATTTACTCAACTTAGGATATTTTTCCTACCTTATGGAGCAGTTTGTATCCATTAACCCTAAGGTATGTCTCCCAAGATACTGCTGTCCATGTGTTTCTGGGTTAGCCTAATTGTCTCATTTTTCAGGCATTTATATGAGGTTGTCTTTTGGCCAGGAAATGCTTTCAGAACTTGAACTGATTTTAATAGTCCAAAGTAATATCTTCACTGGTGCTTTGAAGCAGTATGGTTTTTGATGAAAATATCATTTATGCTGGTTTTGCCGCAATATAATTGAATTTTAGGTCTCAACAATGAGAGACTCAAGTGAGAGGAAGAAGTAGTTTGAGTCAGATGGCTCCAGCAAGCCCTAGCTTTTGTTCCCACATCTAGTGGTGAAATAAAAGGAAGATCAGCAGCAGTTACTGATTTAAGGATGGGTTGAACCCAGCCTCAATCACAGCTACTGTCTCATACATATGACTGCTTCTCATGGCACTGCCAGCAGTCAGCTATGCAGAGCTGTGGCACGTGTGGAGCAGCTGCAGCACTGCTCCCTGATCTACTTTGTGAGGTTCAGACACAGCATCAACTCTGCTAAGAGACCCTTTTGGTGAACCCTTTGTGATTCTTTCGTAGCTGAACTACCCTTAGAAGATGTTCCAAACTCTCATCTAAAATCGTGTCAACAATTTATTTATTTATTTATTTATAAGAACCTATTTTTCTTTGCTGTATGTGCCTGTTCTAGGTTGAGGTGTGACTGTGTGCTTTTTATGCAAGGAGAATCTTCTAATTTTAAATTTTAAGCTCAGACTTTCTAATCTCCCTATGTTTTGTCTGCCACAGAGACTTTCCAGCCAGATATTGGGCTGTGTAAAAGCCTACAGTGGGACTTGCTCGTGGTTCACCTGAGCTCAAGCTCTCTGTGGCCTGGCTGAAGGATGCTCCTCTTCCAGGTAGCTACACTGCAGCCTTTAAGAGGTCCAGTTGCTTTTTCACTGAGTATCACATTATTTTATGGACAAAGGGATAGGACTATCCCTATAAAAGAACATTATCACTTTCAGAGATGAGCAGAGTGGTGGATTTAGGTTGTTTGTTTCTTTTCCTGACAGGTATTACCTGGGACTTCAGTGCAATGTATATTTTTGTTATTTTTGTTATGCACTGTTTCTTCCTCTCTGTCCTACCCACCTGTCCCCACAACTTCCGCATGAAAACAAAGCACTCCTGGCAATTATTTGATTTTATTTCCTCCTAATATTTTGACATGTCAATATCTAAAAACATACCTTTAATCTTGCAAGAAGTAATTCTAAACTAGACAGCAGAGTCTGTCACCTGGAATGAACACCAGTTTTAGATGCTTTGCTGAATTCTTCAGGCTTGCAGGAAACAGTAAAAGTTGTAAATAAAACCCTGCAACACTCTTTCAGTAGATCGTAGTTACTTTATTTGCCTAAAATAAGAATCTAAAAGCAAAGCACAAAGTTAAATTCAGGACTTTTGCTATCTGTGGCAAAGCTACTACTTCCAGTGAGCCCTGGATTTTACCAGCCATTATACAGAGCTTCCCAGAGGAGCCTGCTGTCAAATATATTTACAGTATATTTACAAATAATGAAAGCAAGTAGCTAGAGGGAAGAAAAGGCATTGAAAGGTCACTTATGCTATTATTTTCTTCCAAAAATGTTTGAGGAATAGAAAAATGAGCCATTTAGCTCAAAAAATTAAGGAAGGAAACAGGCAAGTACAAAACTTCATGCTGCAATTGGAAGGACTTTATATGATAATGCTAGTATTATAAAGCTAAAAATTATTTAATTTAACCACACAGTGCTTATCTGAGAATTGGCAAATCCTGCATCAGGTTAAATTATTAAAAAATAAAAAGTATTAGTATAATATAGACAGAATCAGTGTACTCCCACAGGACTCTTACTTACCTGTAGACTAAGGCTGACATAGATACATTTGAGTCAAACAGGAACTGCTACTTAGTGCAAAGCTGCTAATCATGTTGCTTTAAATGTAACTGTTTAACACACTGAATAGCAATGTAACAACGCATAGAAAATCAGCTTGTTTGCCATTGATTAATGATAGATAATGTGTGCAGTTCCCCACAGTGGGACATTAGAGCAGTTCTCTGTCATGTACAAACTCGGGCTCATAAAGGCATGTCTTGCTGTCTGAGTCAGCATAAAAACCCACACAAATAGGAATGCACTTTAAATATAAACACAAGATTCCTATTTAGCTTAAAGTGTAATGGAGGTGTAATGCACCTCCAAATTATTTCATTTCAATAAACAAGGCAAAAATTGAAGGACAGAACAAAAGTTGCTTATTTCAACAACAGCTTGAAAAATAATTACAGGAGAATTACAGCTCAATACATTAAAAGAAGACAGGAAAAAGTTACCAATAGTTATTTTTCTAAGTGTTGAATTTCAAAGAAGTAGAAACTTGGTAAACTTGTTATCAGCTGTGCTGTGCATGTGTAGGGTTATGTATCTCAAAATGCCAGCCTTGTACAAGAAAAGTGTGTACAGATGAATTTAAAACCAAGGAGAGTTACAGTTCTCAGCTTCTCAAAAATGGACTGATTGTATTTGAAGGAAAAAATCTACAGCTGCTGCTGGAATTTCCCTTCAATTCAGAGCCACTGTAATTTTCTCTGTAAATGAGAAAAGGAGTTTGAGACCCAGCTTTGTTCCTTTTGTTTTGTCAAATATTGTGAGCTCACAGGTTTTACTACTTTTCATATTTAGCTTGAATCTAGATTTGCTAATAATGTACACTATAATAACTTTTGTAACATTTTAATACACCAAAGAAAATGTTTATCATCTAGAAATTGCTAGTCCAATTCTACTTCCATTTTAGGTTCCACTATAAATTGTGTAAAATAAAACTTTGACACCCCACGCCCCACATCCCCCCCCCCCAAAAAAAAAAAAAAAAAAAAAGGGGGCTTTGGTCATTCACCTCATTGAAAACAAGCATCAACTTTCTGACAGGCCAGAAATGGTTTAACTTCCAGCCAAAAATAAGATCTCTGCTGCTTTTGGCCTTTCTTTCTTCAGGTCCTCCTAGCACAGAAGTAACTGTAGCATAATTTAAACAACTGCTTGAAGCTGTCTGAATTACTGCAGCCTTCACATGTGGGATGCAGGATTTCCCAGACACTCTGCAGGGCAGACAACTTCTAGACCTGCTCTGTGAGTGTGTCACACGCTTGGTTCCTGAGCAAGCTTCTCTCTGCTAGAACATCCTACAGAAGTGCTTGCAGCTGTTTTGTGTTGCTCTGACCTCCTGTCAGATGTGAACTGATTCTACACAGCTCATAAGCTTCCTGAGCCTGCAATACAAAGAAAAGAATGTCATTTTGTGGTGGTCTATTACTAACAATGCAGTAAGGCAAAGGCATGCTTTCAGATGTCATTCTGTGAAGGATGTGATGATAATGCTGTGTTATGTGGAGGCCACCTTGTGGCATTATGGAAGTAAAACCCAGAAAAAACAGCATTTAGACTACGTATTTGCAAGAAATAAGGATTCTAAATTGCTTATGTTTTTAGAACCCAAACATCACACTGATGTGTCATTCTAGCCTCATGTGAAACGATTACAGGTACTGTCCGTACAAGTAACAACACAGGAATCTGAGGATGTGTGTAGCACCCACCATTCTATGGGTCATAGCTTATTACCTAGTCACCTTAATGACTGCTGCAATTATTAAACCTACTGCTTGCATGGTTAATGCCCAATTGCTGCTTAACAGACATGTAGGGACAATTTTTTTACAGAGAACAGGAGCAGAGGAGGAGTGCAGTCAGAGAACTGTAAAACTGACTTCCAGGTTACCATCATGTTACGCATTTGTTCTGCTTGCATGAGGGAGTCTGGAAATTCTTACAGCAGGAAAATTATGTTCCTTTTCCCAGCACTTAAACTATTAATCAAATTTCCTCCACTGAAGAATGAATTTGAATTTAGTAAAGATGAATTTGGTTGCAACCAGACAAAACTGGCTATGAGCTTGCAATCTCAATGTCAGCATTTGCTATCTTCTAGGATAAGTGTGCCAAAGTAGAGTATCCTGCTCATGGTTTTGGACATACATTATAAGAAGATGAAAACAATTCATTCCTGAGAAAAAAGTCCTGAAGAAATTTGTCAAGTCAATTTGAGGCAAAAGCAAACAAGCGAGTAGGGGAATGTTACCTCTCTGAGACAGGGAAGTCCTCAATCCTACATGCTGACTCCATGTTGTGAGGGTGGACATGTTGGAGATGTGGGAATTATTCTGACAACTGCAGAGTTTGCAGGGGATTAAGAGATTTTCTGCCCCAACATAGAATCATTTAGATTTCCAAAGACATCTTAGGTCATCAAGTCCAACCAGTAACTTGACACTGCCAAGTCCACCAGTAAACCGTATCCCTAAGCATCTCATCTCCATGTCATTTAAATACTTTCAAGAATGGGGATTTCACCCCTTCCCTGAGCAGCCTCTTCCCATGCTTCACAATGCTTTTGATTAAGAATTTTTTTTCCTAATGTCCTATCTAAACCTCCCCTGGTGCAATTTGAGGCCATTTCCTGCTGTCACTTGTTACTTGGTTGAAGAGGCTGATTCCCACATTGCTGCAACTTCCTTTCAGGTAATTTTAGAGAACAACAAGTTCTCCCCTGAGCCTTCTTTTCTCCAGGCTAAAAAACTCCAACTCCATCAGTTACTTCTTATGAGACTCATGCTCCAGACCTTTCATCAGCTTCATTGCTGTTCTTTGAAAGGAATCTCTTTGAAGCAGGCTGGTATTCTGCAGCAACTGAAGATAGCCTGTGCACTTTCTGCCCCAAGTCAGAGACCCTCTCAGGGCATCTTATATGCAAAAAAACAAGAACACTGTTGCTGAACTCAGGCTGCAATCCTGACTTTTCTTTTACCGTTTCTAGTGTAGTTAGAATTACTGTTCAGTAAATTGCCAGTAGATGGCACACCAGAATAATTTTTAATGGTGTGGAAAGAAATATGCAGCACAATTTTTTGTTAGTTTTGTGTTTAATCATAGTAAAGTTCCTTGAGTAGGAGAGAGTTCAGTAAATGACTTACCTGTCTATGGCCTTTCACAGTACCTTTATGCTGAACTCTTCCATCTATCTTCAGTTTGTGTATTCTCATAAATCTGCTCTCTTTGCTGAGCATTTTGATTTCTTTTCACCTCTAATTAGTCTATCAAAAACCAAATAGGATGTAGCTATGAGTATTCCAATGCACATGTAGTCCTTATTTATTCTTTGTGTCAGCAAGGACTACCTTTGCTTCCACCTAACATTTGTGAACCAGCATTACTCATCTGGTGTGTTGAGTGTTGTTATCTGTGTATCTATATTGGGGGACTGACTCAAAGATTATGATAAGATTAGAGGCAGATAACTGAAGGTGCTCCCTGCTTGTCTGGTCAAAGTCAACATCTCTGCATATTCAGCCTGAGTCACGCACAAAACAGATTTTGGACTGCTGCTGTTTGTGGTCCAGCACCTGTCTGGTGTATTACAGTAAACCAATACCAATAACAAATAATCTTCATTTTCCAAAGCAAATATTTAAATACTAGCCAAGGCACCATTAACTTCATGAAAAGAGAAGTTTTCAGAGCAATTACACTGAAATGTTCAAAGGTGAATTAAATGCTTTACTAATGGTGACCTCTAAGCAAAAGACAAGTAGCAAATTTTGCTAGCATTCTGACTATGAAAAGGATTAATCAAAATAATATATTCTGCTACCTTTCTTGGAAACTCCTTTTATCCTCAGGAGATTAAAAAGCTCTCTTACAATGTACAACAGTACTCCAAGCCACTTATTTCTTTGTAAACAACTGTGATGATCTTGGATTCTGATGATGCATTCAGAGGCATTTAATAGGTTTCCTCTGCTTTTTCAGTTTGTATGTGAAACCAAAGGTGACAAGAATCTGTAGATACAGATTTCAGTGTTACCAGTGCGATGGCATTACATTAATCTAGGCCTTCTCTTTCTTCAACCCATTAGGGGCTGTCAGCTCTCATCCATCTGGCTGACAGGTCTGTAGTGTTAGTGGCACCTCAGACAAAACCGAAAATGTTCATGTGAGCAGGGTAGAACTTCTAAGAAACTTGCAATTTTCTATTAGCTGCTACTGAAGGAGTGAATCCATCAATGAAGATACAAGTAGAAAACATGGAGGTCATTCTCAACTGCATTTTCAAGTTCATGGAATTGTTCTGTTTTTTCCATTGAACTGAAACGGTTACTTGGCAGTTTTATCTGTCTTTTGATGGGAGATTCACTTGAAATCAAGCTACAAAAACAACTTTTCTAATAGTAAAATTCCTTCCAGAATAAAACCAGGTAGCATCTCCAAGCTGATGTACTAATTATTTTGATAAATAGATACCTGGATGTTTTCATGTCTTTGTTTCCATTTGTAGTACTGTTCTTCTGGGGTTTTTCTTTTTACCTAGAAACACCCACAGCATGATACCAAAATTCACAAAATAGCATTGTGCAATCCACACCAACTGCTATTGTCACTAGTCTTAACCAGAAAAAGGCATAATCAAGCAAATTAATTTTTTTCTCAGTTGTGTACACTTTAAAATGGTAATGGTAACTGATATATTTGAATGAAAGAGAACTTTTAATGTATAAAGAAGTTACATGGTGAGAGGACAAGGGATTACTAATTTAACACTGAAAAGGGTGCATGCCAGTGCAGCTACTGGAAAAGGGAAGATGGTGTTTAATTAACTTCTCAATTTCTTAACAGGATTATATATATAGAGAGAAGCTTTTTTGTATTGGATTATGAAAGAACAAATAGGGGTGTCTTTTTCTTTGGGTTCTCCAAGGATTTAAACCAAGAAACTGTATTATATAGGTTATAAAACAAATTATTAGGATGAGGAAATCCTTAAAACTGGACGGTATGATCATTCATACTGTGGTCTGAGAGTATCCTAATACAGTTCCTTGAGGATATTTTACAAAAAGGAGCATTTTTACACTAACTGCATGATATGTCACTATGAAGATGATGTCTGTCTGTGGTGGTGTGTTGGAAAGAGTGTTGTCAGTAGCTTTTATATAAATGCTTCTGCTTAGTGATTCTATTGGTAAGTACTTCTAGCACTATTCAGTTCTGGCATTCTTAGGTTTCCACCCCCAAAACTGCTGGAGTTTTACGTGTTTGTGAGATTATAGAACCTCATAGATCATACATCTTCCTGATTTTCTCCAAAGTAGAGACAGCTCAAAGATACTAATAGACAAATAATTCAGAACATCCTACTGACACAGGATTATGTATGCCTAGTATAATGTAGTATTTTTATTATCAGATGAGGATCAGGTTCATCTTCTTTAATGGTAGTGTTTTCCACAGGTTCAGTAATTAACTCTGACATAAATAAGAGAGGTAAAAGGAAGCAACTGTAGTCACAACGTGACAATGAATACATATGACATAACAGGATGTGCTTTGTAAAGGGAAATTAGGGGATGGGGAAGGTATTACAGCCCTCGTGGTTTCTCCCATAAGTCTGTGCCTGCCTTCTAAGTAACACATTGTCAATCTACTGTAACTAATCAAACAAAATACAATGCTATAAATAATTTTAAAAGATTACACTTTAGGCCAATTTTAATCGTTTGTAAGGTTTGTTACTTTTTCCCCCCTGGAAAATGTTTATTAGTCTTCTCATGATAACTATTAACATTTCAAACTACAATGCCTTAAATATATCCATTACCAAGGAAGATACATGTACTTCTTAGACATGCTTTTTCTTCATATACACGTTTCTGTCATTCCACATTTTAAGTGGCAACTCATGCTTTGCTTTACTAACAAACCGAAACACCAGGGAGCCGTCCCTGCCCTTCCAACGCCGGCCCGTGAGCCGCAGAAGGTGCGCGGGCCCGGCTCGCTCGGCTCCGGCACGGGCCGCGGGGCGGG